>JAAAKG020135740.1:0-36131 GCA_010014905.2 Druon quercuslanigerum | reverse complement strand
TTGCATTTTTAAGTTCAGAGTTATTAAATTCTGGGTATAAAGCTGTGTAAATTTGTTAAACTATCTTAAATAATTCAAAGATTATCAAAGTAATTTAATAATGTATACTTTAAAAAATGTACTATATTTTATATTCTGTTAAACTGTGTTAAATTAGTAAACATCTAAATTTATGAACTATTTTGGCATTATATTTGAAGTTTTCCAATTTATTCTTCGTTTTTTAACTTCTGAGTTTTAAAATTCTATAGAATTTAAAGTTTTTCCTTTTATTCTTGAATTTTTAGATTGTTTGATTGAAATTGTGAGTACTAAAGCTGTGTAAATTTCTTAAAATTTTAAAAATAATTCACACATTACCAAAATAATTAAATAATTTAAACATTTGAATCCATAATCAAAAGTTTTAATTTAAAAACTTTTTTGCGATAAAATTTAAAGTTCTTTAAATTTATTTTTGCATTTTTTTACTTCTGAGCTAATAATTCTGGTACCAAAACTGCGTAGATTTTGTTAAATTATCCTAAATAACTCATAGATAATCAAAATAATTCAGTACTTTTAAAATGTAAAACACATTATTCAAAATATAAATTTTAGAACTATTTTTTCGTTATATTTGAAGTTTTCAAATTTATTCTTCGTCTTTTAACTTTTGAGTTTTAAAATTTAGTAGAATTTAAAGTTTTTCCTTTTATTCTTGAATTTTTAAATTGTCTGATTAAAATACTACGTACTAAAACTGTCGATTTTTTAAAAAATATCTTAAATAGAACATCAAAACATTTGAAATCCAATAAAAAAATTTTTTATTACGTTGCATATTTTCATAGGATTTTTAGTTTTAATTTTCTCCTTTCATTGTAAACTTATCAGTTAAAAAATGTGATGTAATTTGAAATTTATCAATTTACTTTTGCATTTTTAACATATCAGTTTAAAAATTCTTTAGAATTTGAAGTTATTAAATTTATTTTTACATTTTTAACTTTTCATTTAAAAAGTTTGGATACTAAAACTGTAAATTTCTTAAACTCTCTTGAATCAATCACAGATTATCAAAATAATTAAATGATTTCAAAATTTTAAATCCATAATCAAAAACTTAAAAGTTGCGGATCATACTTTTATAGAATTGATAGTTTTATGTTTATTCTTGCATTTTTAACTTCTCAGTTTAAAATTTAAGGTATTAAAACTGTGTAAATTTGTTAAAATATCTTAAATAATTCACGAATCATCAAAATAAATAAATTATATATTTTATGAATATAATAACCATCTCAAATTTTTGTATCATATTTTCATAGAATTTAAAGTTTTTCAATTTTTTTTTGAATTTTTAACTTCGCAGATATCAAATTCTGAGGAAAAAACGGTTTAAATTTTGTTAGAATATCTTAAGTAACGTATAGATTATCAAAGTAGTTTAATAACTTATTCTTTAAAAAATATAAAAAATATAAAATAGTACAATATTGTCATAGAATTTAAAGTTCTTCCATTTTTTTTTGCATTTTTAACTTCTTAGTTTAAAATAATGGGTACTAAAGCTGTGTGAATTTGCTAAACTGTATTGAATTTATTTACCATAAAATATGAAATTAATAATTCACTGATAATCAAAATAGTTTAAACATTTTAAATTCAATTTTTAAAAATCTAAATTTACGTACTATACTGTCATCAAATTTGAAGTTCTTCAATTTAGTCTTTCCTTTTTGACTTTTCAGTTTTAGTTCCAAAAATTATGTCTGAAAAATAATTATTTTAACAAGATTTTTTGTAATGTAATTTATTCTTCCCAATTCTAAATTTTTTTATAAAATTTGATTTTTGGTATTTACTGTTAAGATTTCTTTAACGAACTTCAATAATTCACAGATAATCGAAATATTTATAAAATTTGAAATACATGATTAAAAATATACATATAATATACTATATTTTCCTAGATTTTAAAGTTTTTCATTTTATTCTTGAATTTTTAGATTTTCTGATTAAAATTCTGGATACTAAAACTGTCGATTTTTAAAAAACTGTCCTAAATAATTCACTGATAATCAAAATAATTTAAACATTTGAAATCCATATTTAAAAACCTAAATTTACGTACTATATTGTCATCAAATATGAAGTTTTTCAATTTATTCTTTCCTTTTTGACTTCACAGTTTTAGGTAATCATAGTTCCAAAAATTATGTCTGAAAATAATTATTTTAACAAGATTTTTTGTAATTTAATTTATTCTTGCCATTTTTTTCCTAATGGTTGAATTTTTAAAAATCATTCCTAAAATTAACGATAGTAAAAACAAATTGAATTGCAACAAAAAATTATTAAAATAAATTCTTTTTGTAAGCTATAAATTTTTTCTTAAAAAATAGTTTTTCTTTATTTGACATTACATAATCATTAATATTTTTTTGATTCCTAAAATCATCAAAAATTTATTTAAAAGGCCTGATTTTTTGCACGAATTACTTAAAAACCTGAAAACTAAAACTCACTGAATTTGTTTAACTATCGCATTCATTTCCCAATAAAAATAAGCAAATAGTAATTTTTTTCCTTAAAAGCAACTTTATTACTAAAAGTTTAAACATCATAAATAAAAACTAGATATGTACAAATACATAAATAAAAAATTTCAATATCTAAAATCCTCAAAATGTTAAGGCCTCTACAGAACTTGGATTCATATACGTGATTTCCTTCGGAAAATGGTCCATAATGATAAACCGTTTTTCGCTCGATTGGCTCAAGGTATCCAGGAAACCAAACCAGTAAATTACCAATCCTGGTCCAAAACGATTCCAGTAACTTAAAAACTGCTCCTTGATATACTTCCTGTGTATATCTTCGTTTCCGAATCGAGCTTTAGATTCGATCCAGTTGATAACGTGACCATTAACTGCTATCGGCACTTCCAGTTTAACGTCTGGAGTTTTATCGTATCCTCTCGTTCTGAGATGATCTTCATTGCGAAATGGTATATTTCGCTCTTTTAAATAACACTGAAGCTTCACTTCATATTCCTGACCGACTGATAAGGCGATTGAATCGGCAATTGGTCCATACTGATCATCATACAAAACGCACTGTAAATAAATATCAATTTTTATTCTAATTTTTTTTATTAAATAGTTGAATGTTTAGACTTTTTAGTCTATAAAAATAATTATTAACAATATAATAAAAAAATTAACAAGAGATCAATTTTCAAACAAAAATTGAGCAGTTAAATTTTCATTTAATATAGTTCATTTTCAATAAATAAAAATAAATTTGTACAAAGCAGTTTACTTTTGTACCAAACTATTAAATTTTCTACAAAACAATTGAATTTTCAAGCTAGAAATATAAATTTTCAACAAAATTATTAAATTTTAATTTAAAAAAAATTAATTTTCAACCAAGAAAAAAATAAAAAATTTTAAACTAAAATTATGAATCTTCAACCAAAAGAATGAACTTTCAAAAACTTAGTTTAACTTTAACCCAAGGAGTGAAATTTTCAGCGAAAAATGTAATAACTTATATTTCAATAGAAAAATTTAATTTAAAATAAAAAACAGATGGATTTAACCAAAAAAGATAAATTTTCAACCGAACCAGTTTATATTTATCCGATAATGATTTATTTTCAAATGAGAAAAATAATTTTAATAGTTGATATTTCAATATAAAAATAGATTAATTAATAATAAATATAACTTTTGAATTTAACCAAAAAGGTAAGAATTTTTAATAAAATAGTTGAATCCTCGCCAAAGCAGATTAATTTCCCACCAAACCATTTTATATTTATCTGATAATGATGCATTTTAAACCAAGGAAAATAATTTTTTAACAAAAGAGACGAATTTTCAACAAAGTACATCAATTTTAAACGAAATAGTTCAATTTTCTAATAAAAAATACAAATTTTCAATTAAAAATATAAAGTTTCAATCGAAAATAAAATAGTGACATTTTCAGTAGAAAAAAATTAATTTACAATCAAGAAAAAATCGAATTTTCTACTAAAATTATGAATCTTCAGCCAAAAAAATGAACTTTACAAAAATTAGTTCAACTTTAAATCCAGGAGTGGAATTTTCAACGAAAAATGCTATAACTTATATTTTAATAAAAAAATAATTTAATTTAAAATGAAAAAACAGTTGGTTTTAACCAAAAAAAATGAATTTTGAATCAAATAGTTGAGTCCTCAGTCAAAGAAGATTTATTTTCAACCGAAACATTATATATTTTTCCGATAATGATGCATTTTCAACCAAGCAAAATAATTTTTTAACAAGAGACGACTTTTCAAAATAATACATTTCAAAAAAATGAATTTACAATCAAGAAAAAAAACGAATTTTCCACTAAAATAATGAATCTTCAGCACAAAAAATTAACTTTCAAAAAAGTAGTTCAACTTTAAACCAAGGAGTGAAATTTTCAACGAAAAATGTAATAACTCATATTTCAATAAAAAAATAATTTAATTTAAAATAAAAAACAGTTGGATTTAACCAAAAAAGATGAATTTTTAACCAAATAGTTGAGTCCTCAGTCAAAGCAGATTTATTTGCAACCGAAACATTTTATATTTATCCGATAATGATCCATTTTACACCAAGGAAAATAATTTTTTAACAAGAGACGAATTTTCAACAAAATACATCAATTTTAAACGAAATAGTTCAATTTCCAGAAGAAAAAATACGAATTTTCAATTAAAAATATAAAGTTTCAATCGAAAATAGGATAGTTATATTTTCAGTAGAAAAAATTAATTTACAATCAAGAAAAAATCGAAGTTTCCACTAAAACAATGAATCTTCAGCACAAAAAATTAACTTTCAAAAAAGTAGTTCCATTTTAAACCAAGGAGTGGAATTTTCAACGAAAAATGTAATAACTGATATTTCAATAAAAAATAATTTAATTTAAAATAAAAAAACAGTTGTATTTGACCCACAAAGATTAATTTTCAACAAAGTACCTAAATTTTAAACCAAATAGTTAAATTTTCTACCAAAAAAATACGAATTTTCAATTAAAAATATAAAGTTTCAATCGAAAATAGAATAGTTTCATCCTCAGTTCAAAAAGTTTTCTTTGTACCATAAAGTTGAATTTTATGCCTAATAGTTTAATTGTCTACCAAATTGTTGAATTTTTCAAGCTAAAAATAAGAATTTTCTACCAAAAACGTTAATTTTCAACTATAAAATAAGTTTTTACGTAAATTTATGAATCTTCAACCGAAAAAATTAACTTTTAAGACAGTAGTTCAACTTTCAGCCAATGATATGAATTTTCAACCTAAAAATACGAATTTTTATCAAAAAAAGTATCAGTTAAGGCCATGTGACGAGTGGGTCACGTGACCAGATTCCTACCTTACCGACACTTTCATTATTTCCTGACTTATTTTCAATCGAAGCACCACATCGAGTTGAAAATTTGGGATAATAAATAAGAAGCACTAAGAAATCTGGCTCTGGTCCTAAATTTTAATAATGATGAAAAAAGTAAAAAAAATTATTTACAAAAACAATTTTTTTTCATAATAATTAAAATGTAGGACTAGACCGATATTTCTTAGTGCTTCTTATTTATTATCCCAAATTTTGAACTCGACGTGGTGCTTCGTGTGAAAATAAGTTGGGAAATAAAAAAAGTTCCGGTAAGGTAGGAATCTGGTCACGTGACCCACTCATCACATGGCCTTAATATTTTTAAAAAATTTTGATTAAAAATAAAAAACAGTTGGATTGAATGAACAAAAATAAATTTTTAACAAAAATACATCAATTTGTAACCATGTAGTTAAATTCTTTTCGAAATTGTGGAAATTTTGAGCCGAAAACACGAATTTTCTACAAAAGAGTTGAATTCTCAACCGAATCAGATTAATAATTTTTGAAAAGAGCTGAATTTTTAACCAAAAACCATAAAGGTAAATTTATTACCAAAACATTGATTTTCGACCAATTTGTTGAATTGTCAACAAAAAAACAGACAGTGACATTTTTAACCAAAAGAAGATTAAATTTCTACAGAAAGAAAGGAATTTTCAAACCAAAACATGTATAAAAAAAATTGTAAACAAAATATTTGAATGTTCAACCAAGAAATATGATTACTTAACAAAATTGCTGGGTTTAAAAAAAAATTTAATTTTGAATCAAATAAAAATTATAACCCAAAAGAATAAATTCTCAACAAAAATTAGTTGATATTTTAATTCCAAAAAGATTTTCCAACAAAATAGTTTAATCCAGTTTTTAATTTTTAATCACTTAGTACAATTTTTAAGAAAAAATTAAATGTCTATAAAAAGCGTATTTTTAACAAAACACTTGAAGAAACATGAAGAATTAAATTTTATGTTTAAACAATAAATTACACAAAAATTAATTCTCAACGATATATAATTCAGTTTTACACCCAAAAGACGAATTTTGTACCAAAAAAGATACAGTTTCACTCAAATATATCAATTTTGAACTAAAAAATATAAATTTACAAACCAATAATAGAATAGTTAAATTTGCAGTTAGAAAAGTAAATTTTAAACCAAAAACCGAGGTTTCAGGAAAATTAATACATTTTCATCCAAAAATATAAACTTTTGACACAATAGTGGATTTTTCAACCCAAAAGATGAATTTTCTATAAAAAAAACACACATTTTTAACTAAAAATATATTTTTTTTAACAAATAAATGTTAATTTTCAACAAAGAATTAACAAAAAGATTAAATTTCGGTAAAAAAAATATCAATTTTCGACAAAAAGTTGAATAGTTTAAGTGAGTTTTTAACTTAAATGATCAATTTTCATTTACACGAAATTTAATTTTTAACCAAAAAGATAAATCTTCTACTAAAAATAAAATACTTAAATTTTAAGTTAGTAAAATACATTTGCAACCAAAAACGAAACAAATTTTCAAAAAAATAGTTAAATTTTTAAACACAGAAACTAATTTTTAACAAAAAAATGAAGTTTTAACTAATTAAAGTACTTTTCTACAAAAAAAGATGGATTTTTAACAAATAAATGAATTTTCATCTAAAACAGATAAATTTTTTAACTAAAAATAAATACAATTAAATGTTCAGTAAAAAAATTAATTTTCAATCAAATCAATGTATATTTTGAACCAAGATTAAATTTCCATAAAAAAAAGATCAATTTTCGACTAAAACGGAATAGTTCATTTTCAGTTAAAAAATGCAATCTAAATAAGAAAAAAAATTATTTTCAACCAGAAAGATAAATTTTAAACCAATAAGATTAATTTTTTACAAAAACAGATGAATCTTTAATAAAGCGCATGATTTATTGACCAAATATTTGAATTTTTATCAAACATGTACAAGTGAAGTTTTAAATGAAAAATATTAATTATTATCAATCGAAAAGTAAACAGTTAAATTGTCAGTTAAAAATTAATTCTCAAACAAAAGATAATTTAATGATAATAAAAAAAAAACATTTGAATCCTAAACAAAAGAAGAATAATTATCAACCACAGTTGAATTTTTAACCAAACAGGATGAAATTTCAGCCAAGAAGATGAAATTTCCACCAGAAAAGGCGAATAAAGAAAAAAAATTTTCAAACAAACATTACACATTTAAATTTTCAGTTAAAAAATTAATAAAATAAAACTAATTGTTAACGAAATAGTCAATTGCGTAAAACAAAGGGTTAAATTTTCAATTACAATTATGAATCTTCAATCAGAAGACAAAATTTTAACAAATTAGTTGAATCATCAATCAAAACAGTTTAATGGGAAACAAAGTATGCTTTTTTATTTAAAAATGATAAATTTTTAACCAACAAGATTCATCTTCTAACAAAAAGGCAAATCTTCAACAAGCACATGAGTTTTCAACTAGAAAATATCAATTTTCGATTAAAAATATCAATTTTCAGCCCAAAATGAACCAACCAACTGTACATTTTCAATCAAAAAGAATACATTTTTAACAGAGAAGACAAATTTTCAACAAACATACGATTTTTCAACTAGAAAATTTCAATTTTCGATTAAAACAATCAATTTTTAACCAAAAATGAACCAACCAAGTCTACATTTTTAATAAAAAATGGATACATTTTTAACCAAGAAGATTAATTTTATATAAAGAAGACAAATTTCGAGTAAACGCACGATTTTTCAACTAGAAAATATCAATTTTCGATTAAAACGATCGATTTTCAACCAAAATTGAACCAAGTCTACAATTTTATTCAAAATAGATACATATTCAACCAACATAAAACATAAAACATAAATTTTTAACAAATACCTAATTTTTTAACTAGAAAATATCAATTTTCAATTTAAAATTATACAGATACTTTTTCAGTTAAAATATTAATTTAAAACAACGAATTTTTAACGAGATTGGGAATAAATTCAACCAAGAGTTCATTTAAACCACATAATTTTCAACCAAATAATTAAATTTCAAAAAAAAAAAAGGTTTATCAACTAAAATTACAAATCATCAACCCAATAAATGGATTATTAACATAGCAGTTCCACTTCCAGCTAAGTATTTGAATTTTTAACCGAAAATGATGAATTCTCGACGAAAAACGTTATATGATATTTAAATAAAAAAGTATTTTTATTTTTTATACCAAAAATAGTTGAATTAAACTGAAAAGATGAATTTTCAACATATTAATTTGAATCCTCAAGCAAAAGAAATTAAGTTTTAACCATAATAGCTAAACATAATCTCGAGAGCATTTGCTCAACGTAAATTCTTTGCATTTATAAATTCTACTTGAATTTTACTGCGATCAGAAGTAAATTCCCGGTTTTTAAATTAAATTTTTGATTTTTCCCTGGTCAAGTCGCTACCCTGCTCTTGCAATATCTTGATTTCTTTCAGAATCTCTTAAATTATGAGAAATATTGCTTTCCCTTGTTCATAAATGATTGATAAAGAAAAATTACCAAATATATTTCATAAGCCATTTCTTTTTGTGGGATGAGAGTAGTATCCTTGAGTAATTTGCTTACGACAGGCGGTGAATCTGAAAGATTAATTTAATTTTAGATTGTTATAGATAGGATCCTTGAAAAATGTTTTTTTAAGGACTTAATCTAATTAAACTTACTGTTTTCTCCCATTTCAGTCAAGTGTTGTTTCAATATATGACGTGCTAACAAAGCCGGGGGAGCCTTTATTTCTTTAGCGAGATTCAAAAGAATTCCTTTGGATTTTCCAGATCGAAGGGCTTCGATAAACCTAAAATTCATTTTTTTGAAGATTATGCAATTTAGATATAAATCCAGCGATTTGGTTGGAAAATAACGTTTTTTTGTGTTGCAAATTCGTATGTTTGATTTAAAGGCTCAACTGGTTTGAATATAATTATTTTGTTTTTTCTTTAAAATTAAAGTCTGTTTTCTGGCCTCAAAAACCTCTTTTGTTTGTAAAAGAAATTATGCTATTGAAAATTTATTTCGGTTGAAATATCAAAAATAATAGCTGAAAATTTATCTAGTTGATTAAAAATGAACCTATATTGTTGAAAATTCAACAACTTGTTTGCAATTATGTTTGTTTCTTGAATCCAAAATCTAGTTTGTGGAAAAAATCACCTGTTTTGTTAAAAATTTGTCCTTTTTGGATGAATTGAATAGTTTTTTTATTTTAAATTAAAATCTTTTTTTGGTTCAAACATAATTAATATTTAATTTTTCATTGAGAAATCATCTTTTTTGGTAGAAATCCCATACTTTGGTTGAAAATTAACATGTTTGTGGAAAATGCATTTTTTCATGATTTCAACTATTTTCTATTTAAAATTAAAATATTTTTTTGTTTGAAATATTAAAACTATTTAATTTTTTTTTTTGCAAATTACATATTTTTGGTATGGAAATTCAACTACTTTCTTAAAAATTCATTCTTTTGGTTCAAGATTAATCATTTCAGTTGAAAATTTCTTTCTTGACTGAAAAATCTACATTATTGGAAAAATAAACCATTTTGTTAAAAATTGATCTTTTTGAGTCGAATTCAAGTTTTCATTTAAAATTAAATTATTTTTTACTTAAATACAAAAATATTTTTAGATGAATTTAATTTTCTTATTAATATATAAAAACTATCACATTTGTTTAAAAGAATTCATCTTTTTTGGTACCAAATTCCACTATGTGGTTGTAAATCCATTTATTTATGATTTCGACTGTTTTTTATTTTAAATTAAGATTTTTTTTTGAAATATCAAAACTATTGCATGTTTCATTTGCGACTTCATACTTTTCAGTTGAAAATTCAACTGCTCTCTTAAAAATTCATTTTGTTGTCGTTAAAGATTAATAATTGTCGTTAAAAAATTAATCTCTTTGTTGGAAAATGTACATATTTTGTTGGAAATTTTTCTTTTAGACTTGAAAATTCAAAATATTTCATTAAAATTCTCATTAATTCTTGACTGTAAAATCCTTTTTGCATGATTTAAATTTTTTTTATATAAAATTGAAATCTTTTTTGGTTGAAATATAAAAACGACTATGTTGAGAATATTTTTTGGTAGAAAACTCAATTACTTTCTTAAAAATTATTTTTTTTGGATGAAGTTAAATCAGTTTAGTTGCTAATTCCTCTTTAGAATTGAAATGTCAAAAATTTGATACACATTTTGTATGTTTCTGGACTAAATTTTTTTTTTTTTGAAAAATCAACTACGTATTTTGTTCAAAATTCGTTTTTTTATGAATTCAACTGTTTTGTATTAGAAATTTCAATCTTTGTTGGTTGAAGTATCAAAACTATTACATTTTTCGCTGCCAACTCATATTTTTTAACAGAAAATTCTACTATTTAGTTGAAAATTAATTTTTAGGCCTGGAATTTCACAAATTTGGTTGAAATTTGGTTTTTAAGCTGAAAAATCTATTTTGTTAAAAAAATGAACTGTTTTGTTGAAAATTAGTACTTTTTGAAAGATCTCAATTGTTTTTGATTCCATCCTTGTTGGCAGAAAATTCTTTTTTTTATAAACGAACTTCCCTGTTTTTTATTTAAAATAAAAAGTTTTTTGGTTGAAATATCAAAGCTATTACAATTTTCATTTGCGAATTCCTCTTTTTTTGGTTGAAAATTTGACTAATTTCTTTTTAAAAAATTTTTTCGTTAAAGATAATTATTCTAGTTGAAAATTCATCTCTTTGTTTGAAAATGTTCCTATTTTGTTGAAAATTTGTCTTGGAAGACCTGAAAATTCAACAATTGTTTTGAAATTTTTTTCTTGGCTGAAAAATCTATTCTGTTTCAAAAATGAACTATTTTTTTAATTAGTTTTTTTTTAAAGGAATTAAATTGTTTTTTATTAAAAAATAAAATCTTTTTTGGTTGAAATATATAAACTATTAAATTTTTATTAGAGAATTCACATTTCTTAATAGAAAATTGCACTACGTGGTTAAAAATTAACTTTTTTCTTTTAAATTCATCTTTTTATCTTAAAAATTGTACAATTTCCTTAAAAAATCAAGTATTTTGTCAAAAAGTTGTCTTTTTGGATGAATTCAACTTTTTTTTTTAAAGTGAAAATCAAACTAATTTTTTGCCGAAATATCAACTGTTACATTTGCTGTTCAGAATTTTCCTTTTTTTTTGTTGGTAAAAACTCGTTTTTTTTTGTATAAAATAATCTTCTTGGTTTAAAACTCAAGTATTTGGTTAAAAATACATCTAGAAATTTTGAATAAAAACAAATACGCTATTAATTTTTTAAATTAAAACATACTGATTATGAATGGTAACATTGAATATAAATAATAAATAAGCATTAAACGGTTAATAATAAATACGTGTATATAAATCATGTTGCCGATGATTTTGCAAAGATTTAAATAATTTCACAAATATTACCGAATATTAAAGAAAAATTACAAATATTTCGCAAAGATTTTAAAAGAAATTCACAATGATTAAATGAAAATGTCAAATGTTTTACCAAATATTTCACATAAATTTTAAAGATTACACAATGATTTCCCAAATATTTAGGATAGATTTGAAAGTCTTCACAAATAATTCAATGATTTCCCAAAGATTTCAATATGTTCAAAAATATTACTAAATATTTCCAACGATTTCAAAACAGAACTTAATTATTTTTTCAAAGATTTCACAAGGATTGCGAATATTTCGGATATACCTAAAAGATTTCACAAAGACTGCACGTAGATTTTTAAAGAGTGCGTTTTTCTTAAAGTTCTTAGAGTGAGTTTTTCTGTAAAATTTTAATAACTTTACAAATATTGTAAAATTATTTCAAAGGTCTCACAAGGATTTCGGAAAATTTTTCGTTAGATTTCAAAGATTCCAAAATTACTTTAAAGATTTCGGATCGATTTTGAAGACTTGACCAAGCCTTTACTGATTTCCCAAATATCGCAATAGTTCCACCAATATTACCAAATATATTTGAAATATTTCCAGACTTCACAAAGATTAAACTAGAAATATTAAAAATTGAACAATTACATTTTTGTTATAAACTGAACACGTTTTAAATTAAAAGTACAATCATTTTCAATTTAAATAGCTTTAAAATCCTTAAAAAGCTTCAAAATTCTAAAACAACTACACTTTATTTTACATTTATTCAAATTTTAATTTATTTTTGAAATTGTTTCAGAACTATTTCCTTAAAATGTTCCAGATTCATTTAATTTAATTTTGGAAATGTTTTTATATCTTTTTAAATGTTATCTTAAAAGAAAATTTCCTGACAATCCAAAGAATTTGTATGAATTTAGAATTTATAAAGTTTCAAGCGGGCGTTTATATTTGTTTAACTAATTAGACTTTCCAAACGAAACAGTTTAATTTTTAACGCTAAAATCTGGAATTTGTTAAATTTTGAACTTATTCCGAATTATCTTGTAAAATAAATTATTAATCACTTGTTAATCCTTAATGTATAGTTAAATTTTAAACATCAATATAATTTATATTCACATTTGATGAACTAAGAAGCGTTTTTCATCAAAAATTGTCGATTTCAAACACTACTAATTATTAACTTTTGAAGTTATTGAAACTGCATTTTAAAATTCTTTAAACGCAAAATGTACGCTTAAAAATTAAAATAAAAAATGGAAGCTTCTTATTTCCCCTGCTTTTAGAGCATTTTGCATTTAATTCATTGGAGCAAATTAATAATTTGCTCCGTAAACAAGCTTGCAAAAAAATGAAATTTTTAGTTTGAATAACAGAAATAACATAAAATCAGAAAATTCTAGTAAAAAATAAATAAATAATATCAATCTCGAGTCTGAAAATCTGACTTACTGTTAAATAATCATATAAATTCATAAAAATACATACTGTTTGTAATAATCGTGTTTCTCGCCAAATATAAATCGATGCTCACGTTTCATTCTCTGCAGGACTTCTATAGCCAAAATGCTGAGAAGCGCGTATTTGTTCACGCTGAAAAAATGATGTTAATTATTTAACAATTATTTGTATTTTTATTATTTGGCATTTATTACAAATGAGAAAATGCTTATACCTGCTATATTTTTCGATTAGCATTTTGGCACAATCTTTTGAAAGTCCCTTGAACTCTTTAATTGTTTTCACTATATCATCATATTCGTCTGTCTTCATTTTTGTAATTATGCAATGAAATTGGAACAATTTTAATTGAAGTTATAAAATCACGACAAAAACGTAAACAATCTAATGCCTGCAGAAATGCTGAGAAAAGCGTCTGTCCGCGTCTGTGCGTTTGAGCCTTGAGGTTTGAGGTTATGTTGTTGAAGTAAATGTGTGTGATATGTTTGTAGCGGGTGGGCAGTTTACCAACCAACAG
Organism: Druon quercuslanigerum; assembly: GCA_010014905.2. NCBI lineage: Eukaryota > Metazoa > Arthropoda > Insecta > Hymenoptera > Cynipidae > Druon > Druon quercuslanigerum. The sequence goes on along the minus strand of JAAAKG020135740.1, from coordinate 22,259 downwards.
ATGGCGCTAGCTGTTTTAGTCAAAGTTCCGCGAAATTCAAATCGACTGAATGAATTTTTTTTCTTTTTCAATACAAATTTATAATAAAATTTTATATTTCATTCATATACCAAATAAAAAGTTTAAACTATTTCATAATATTATTGTTTACTCAAAGAACGTTTTAAAGTAAATACGTGAATATATTTTTATATTTTTATTTTGTGAACCGAAAATAAAACAGTCAAATTTTCAATAAAAAACGACGAATTTAAAAAAAAGTTAATATTTAACTAAAGAAATTAATTATAAAGCAAGAACAATTATCTTACTGAAGAGAAGAATATCCAACCCATGAAATTAATGTTTAGCAATTTATTTCAACTTTCAACCAAGCAATTGAATTTTTAATCAAAAAAAGTTTTGAATTTTAAATGAAGAAAACAGAATTCAACAAAAAAAGACGAATTCTCAACAATTTAGTTAAATTTTCAATCAAAAAAGTTAATTATATAAAAAACGATTTTTTAACAATATAATTCAATTTACAAAAAAAGAAATAAATTTTTAACTAAAAAATAACGATTTACAGCCGAAAGTTGAGTAATTAAATTTTGTGTTAACAAATATTTATTTTCAAACAACAACAAAATTGTTGACCAAATAGTTCAATTTTAGCACACAAAAAAATTAAGTTTGAACCAAAAAGATACATTTTTAAACGAGAAAATAACTTTTCTAACAAAAAGTAGAAATTTTTATTAAAATAAGTCAATCTTTAAGTAAGTAGTTAAATTTTAAACTGAAAAGGATTTCAGCTAAAAAAGAAGTATTTGATTGGGAGATGACTTTATCCAAAATTTATTTTTTGGTTGAAGATTCATCATAAATTTTTTATTACTTAAAATGTAACTATTTGAATTTAAATTTATGTATTTTGTTGACATTTTGTTTTAAATTAATTTTTTTAGTGCAAAAATTTATGTATGTGTTGAACAATCAACTATCTATTTAAAAATTCATCTATTTTGTAAAAAATTGCAATATTTTTACTTGAATAGATAGAACTTCTGCTGGATTTTCATCTAAGTTGTAATTAAAACTGACAAATACTTAATATATTAAATGTACTCTTTCCAAACTAAATCACTGACACTTTAGCTTTGTTTTATAAGTTAAATAAAAAAATTTTGTTATGAATTTGTAATAAAAAAGCAAATTTTCATTGGTCCAATTTGAATTTTCGCGGTCTTTTGACTATAGCAACTAGCGCCACCTAGCGGTGTATAGAGGGGGTGTTATATGGATACGGTTTATATGTGTGCACCGGGGAAGAACATTTTTTTCCAGCGGGCCCACAAATGTGATAGTTACACCACTGAGCTGGTGAACTGTGGTGAACCGAGAAACAAGAATTTAATTTACAGTTATATTTTGTTGACCGAGAATTTTCTTGATTACTTCATTCATCAAAGATCCCTAATTTTTGGAAGCTTGTCCGATTCGGTTGACTTAAAATGAAAGAAATTTAAATTTTTAACTTAATTATATTAGGTACAATTAATTAGAATTTCAATTTGATCAGAATATTAAGTAATGTTTCGCTTTCAATATTAGCCTTTACGAAAATTTTGAAGATATTTTTTTTACAGAAATGCTGCATTTTTTAAGAGAATATCTCCGAATAGATGAAATTTAAAAAAGTGGAAAATATATAGTGCAATATGACAGTGAAAGCTGAAAAAGAAATTAAAAATGTACCAAACAAACAAATGCCATATAAGGAGGAGGAGAAGAAGGATACAGAAAGCTTGTAAGTAAAAAAATATTTGAGAATATCTAGCGAGGGGTTGATCACTCTTGAATTCTGCTGTAGAAAATCGTTGAAATTTTTGTGAAATCATTTTAATATTTTTCAAATTTTTAAACATCTTTAACAGTTTTGTGAAATTTTTAAATTATGCTTTAAATCTTTGTGAAATCATATTGAAGGTTTTTTGTAATATTCTTAACTATTTGTGAAATATTTGGAAAGTTTTTAAATTAACACAATATTTCAAAACCTTTTTTTTAGAATCAATAAAATCTTTGTTAAATGATAAAATTTTTGTTTAAATCTTTCTAAAATAATGTAAATCTTCCTGTAATATTCTTAAATCTTTTTCAGTCTTTTGAAATTTTTAAAATGTTTATGAAATGTTTAAATTTTTGTTTAAATATTTGTGAAATCATTGCTATGTGTGTAAAATCTTTAAATAATTTTGAGATTATTACAATCTTTAAAAGTTATGTAAAATGTAAAAAATTTTCGTTAAATGTTTCTGAAATATTTTTGAATCTTTGTTCAATTTGTGTTTAAATCTGTGTGAAATCATTGCAATATTTGTAAAATATTTGAAATATTTCGTAATCCATTACAATCTTTAAAATGTTTCTGAAATTTTTGTATAAACATTTTTGAATATTTTAAAACATTTGTGAATTCTTTGGAAATTTTTTAATTTAATACAATCTCTTGGAATCTGTAAAGTCTTTCTGAAATGTTTAAATTTTTTCATCTTTATTAAATCTTTGAAATATTTTAAATTTATTGCACGGTTTAAAATCTTTCTGAAATGTTAAATTTTTTCTTTAAATTTTTCTGAAATATTTTTTAATCATTTTTAATTTTTTGTTTAAGTCATTGTGAAATCATTACAATCTTTGTGAAATATTTTGAAATCATTACATACAATCTTTTAGAATCAGTCAAATTTTTGTGGAATATTTAAATTTTTGTTTAAATCTTTATAAAATCTTTGAAATCTTTTTAATTTATGACAATGTTTTGAAATCTTTAAAATCTTTGTGAAATGTTAAAATTTTTGTCAATATCTTTGTGAATTCGTTTTCATCTTTGCAAAATCATTAAATTATTTCAAAACATTAAAATCTTTTGGAATCTTTAGAGTCTTTCTGAAATGTTTAAATTTTTTCATCTTTAAAATCTTTGTGAACTGTTAAAATTTATGTTTTAATATTTATTAAATCTTTGAAATGTTTTGAATTCATTACATGGTTTGAAATATTTCTGAAATGTTAAATTTTTTCTTTAAATGTTTCTCAAATATTTTTAAATCATTTTTAAATTTTGGTTTAAATCATTGTGAAATCATTACAATCTTTGTGAAATCTTTGAAATATTTTGAAATCATTACAATCTTCTGGAATCTTTAAAATTTTAGTAAAAAGTGTAAGTTTTTTAAAAAATATTTATGACAGCATTGCAATCTTTGTGCAATATTTGAAATATTTTGAAATCATTACAATCTTTTAGATTTAGTCCAATCTTTGTGGAATGTTAAAATTTTTGTTTAAAAATTTATGAAATCTTTGAAATGTTTTAAATTTATGACCTTTTGAAATCTTTGAAATCTTTGTGAAATGTTAAGTTTGTATTTAAATCTTTGTAAAATCTTGGAAATGTTTTGAATTTAATACAATGTTTTTAAATATTTAATATATCTGTGAAATTTTAAAATTTTTGTTTATATCTTTGTGGATTCATTGCAATCTTTGTAAAATCATTGAATTATTTCAAAACATTACAATCATTTGAACTTTTAAAATTTTGTTGTGAAATGTTAAGTTTGTATTTAAATCTTTATGAAATCATTGCAATCTTTAAATTTTATGTGAAATGTTAAATTTTGTCATTAAATGTTTCTGAAATATTTTTAAATCATTATTTAATTGTTGTTTAAATCTTTGTGAAATCATTGCCATTTTTGTGAAATCTTTAAAATATTTTGAAATCATTACAATCTTTTAGAATCAGTGAAATCTTTTTTTAAATCTTTATGAAATCTTTTAAATGCTTTGAATTTAATACAATCTTTTGAAATCTTTAAAATTTTTGTGAAATGTTTAAATTGTTGTTTAAATCTTTATAAAATTTTTATAAAATTATAAAATCTTTGTAAAATGTTTGAAAAGTTTTTAATTTAATTCAACCTTTTGGAATTTTTCAAATCTTTTTGAAATGTTTAAAATTATTTAAAATCCTTGTGAAATCATTGCGATCCTTGTAAAATCATTGAAATATTTCGATTTTATTACAATCTTTAAAATCCTTTTTGAAACGTTTACATTATTGTTTAAATCTTTGTCAAATCATTGAAATCTTTGAATAATTTTGAACATATTACACTTTTTTTAAATCTTTAAAATCTTTATGAAATATTTAAATTTTTGATTAAATCGTTGTCAAATCATTGCAATCATTTGGAATCTTACAAATCTTTATGAAAGTATTAAATTTTTGCTTAAGACTTTGTTGAAACATTGCAATCTTTCTGCAATATTTTAAAATATTTGTGAAATGTTTGAAAAGTTTGTTTAAAATTGTTTAAAATCCTTGTTAAATCTTGGAATTATTTTGAATTTATTACCATCCTTAAAATCTTTTTGTGAGATTTTTTCATTATTGTTTTAATCTTTGTGAAATTATTGCAATCTTTATAAAATCTTTAAAATATTTTGAGATTATTACTATCTTTAAAATTTATGTAAAATGTAAAAAAATTTCTTTAAATGTTTCTGAAATATTTTTGAATCTTTTTTCAATTTTTGTTTAAATCTTTGTGAAATCATTGCAATATTTGTAAAATCTTTGAAATATTTTGTAATCCATTACAATCATTAAAATGTTTCTGAAATTTTCGTATAAATATTTTTGAATATTTTAAAATATTTGTGAATTCTTTGGAAAGTTTTTAATCTAATACAATCTTTTGGAATCTTTAAAGTCTTTCTGAAATGTTTAAATATTTTCATCTTTAAAAAATCTTTGTGAAACGTTTAAATTTTTGTTTTAATCTTTATTAAATCTTTGAAATGTTTTAAATTTATCACATGGTTTGAAATCTTTCTGAAATGTTCAATTTTTTCTATAAATGTTTTGTAAAACATTGCAATCTTTGTGAGATCTTTTAAATATTTTGAAATCATTACAAGCTTTTGGAATCTTTAAAATTTTGTTAAAAAGTGTTAGTTTTTATAAAAAATATTTATGACAACATTGCAATTTTTTTGAAATATTTGAAATATTTGGAAATCATGACAATCTTTTAGAATCAGTCAAATCTTTGTGGAATGTTCAAATTTTTGTTTAAATCTTTATGATATCTTTGAAATGTTTTTAATTTAATACAATCTTTTGAAATCTTTAAAATTTTAGTGAAATGTTTAAATTTTTGTTTATATCTTTGTTAAATTATCGAAATATTTTGATTTTTCTATGATCTTTTAGAAGCAGTAAAATATTTGTGAAATATTAACATTTTTGTCGAAACCTTTAGGAAATCTTTGAGATGTTTTAAATTTATTACATTTTTTTGAAATCTTTAAAATCTTTATGAAATGTTTAAAATATATTTTTATAAAATTTTTATAAAATCTTTTAAATATTTTGAGATTATTACAATGTTTAAAATTTGTGTAAAATGTAAACAATTTTCTTCAAATTTTTCTAAACTATTGTTAAATCTTTGTTCAATTTTTTGTTTAAATCTTTATGAAATCTTTGAATTGTTTTAGATTTATTACAATATTTTGAAATGATGAATGAATTAATAAATTCATTACAATCTTTTTGAAAATAACGTTTTTTTGTGAAATGTTAAGTTTGTATTAAAATTTTTGTTGAAACCTTTAGGAAATCTTTGAAATTTTTTGAATGTAATACAATGTTTGAAAATCTTTAATATCTTTGTGAAATGGTAAAATTTTTGTTTATATCTTTGCGAATTCATTCCAATCTTTATAAAATCATCCAATTATTTCAAAACATTACAATCATTTGGAATCTTTAAAATTTTTGTGAAATGTTTAGTTTGTATTTAAATCTTTGTGAAATCATTGCAATCTTTAAATTTTATGTGAAATGTTAAATTTTGTCTTTTAATGTTTCTGAAATGTTTTTAAATCATTATTAAATTTTTGTTTAAATCTTTGTGAAATCATTGCAATTTTTGTGCAATCTTTAAAATATTTCGAAATCATTACAATCTTTTAAAATCAGTAAAAGATTTTTGAAATGTTTAAATTGTTGTTTAAATCATTGTAAAATTATTGGAATCTTTGTAAATTTTTCGAAATGTTTTGAATTTTCTATAATCTTTTAGAATCTGTAAAATCTTTGAAATGGTTTGAAATCATTACAATCTTTTGAACCTTTTAAATATTTAAGAAATTTTTAAATTTGTGTTTAAATCTTTGTTAAAATATTGCAGTCTTTTGTAAAATTAAAAATATTTATAAAATGATTTAATTTTTGTTTAAGGCTTTGTGAAATCATTGCAAACTTTCTGTAATATTTTTAAATATTTGTAAAATGTTTGAAAAGGTTTTAATTTAATTCAATCTTTTGGAATCTTTCAAATCTTTTTGAAATGTTTAAAACTGCTTAAAATCTTTGAAATATTTCGAATTTATTACAATCTTTAAAATCTTTTTTGAAATGTTTACATTTTTGTTTAAATCTTTGTGAAATCGCTGCAACATTTATGATATCTTTGAAATAGTTTTTAAACATTACAATCTTTAAAATGTTTGTGCAATGTTAAAATTAAAACTATTAAAATTTTGGTTAAAACTTTATGAAATCTTTGAAATGTTTTGAATTTATTACAATCTTTTTAAATCTTTAAAATCTTTGTGAAATGTTTAAGTTTTTATTTAAATCTTTGTTAAAATTTTGCAATCTTTTGTAAATTTATAAATCTTTATAAAGTGATTTATTTTTTGTTTTAAATGTTTGTGAAATCCTTGCAATATTTATTAAATATTTAAATTTTTTTGAATTTATTATAATATTTTCGAATCTTTTAAATGTTCAGATGTTTAAATCTTTGTGAAATCATTGAAATCTTGATGAAATATTTGAATTTATTACAATTCTTTGAAATCTTTAAAATCTTTGTGAAATGTTTAAATTTTTGTTTAAATCTTTGTAAATCATTGCAAACATTTGGAACCTTAAAAAACTTTATAAAATTATTAAATTTTTGTTTAAGACTTTGTGAAATCATTGCAATCTTTCTGTTATATTTTTAAATATTTGTAAAATGTTTGAAAAGTTTTTTAATTTAATTCAATCTTTTGGAATCTTTCAAATCCGTTTTAACTGTTTAAAATTGTTTAAAATCCTTGTGAAATCATTGCGATCCTTGTAAAATTTTTGAAATATTTAAATTTTGGTTTAAATCTTTATGAAATCTCTGAAATGTTTTAAAAATTATTACAATCTTTTGAAGTCTTTAAAATCTTTGTAAAATCATTGAATTATTTCGAAACATCACAATCATTTGAAATCTTAAAATTTTTTGTGAATTGTTAAATTTGTATTTAAATCTTTGTGAATTTAATGCAATCTTTAAAATTTTTGTGAAATGTTTAAATTGTTGTTTAAATCTTTGTGAAATTATTGCAATCTTTGTAAATTCTTCGAAATGTCTTGAATTTTTTATAATGTTTTAGAATCTTTACAATCTTTGTGAAATGTTTAAATTGTTATTTAAATCTTTATGAAATCTTTAAAGTGTTTTGAAAGCATTAAAATCTTTTGAAATCTTTAAAATGTTTATGAAATAATTAAATTTTTGTTTAAATCTTTATAAAATCTTTGAAATGTTTTGAAATCATTAAAATCTTTTGAATCTTCTAAATATTTAAGAAATGTTAAATTTTTTGTTCAAATCTTTGTGAAATCATTGCAATCTTTAAATTGTATGTGAAATGTTAAATTTTGTCATTAAATGTTTCTGAAATATTTTTAAATCATTACTAAATTTTTGTTTAAATTTTTGCGAAATCATTGCTATCTTTGTGAAATCTTTAAAGTATTTTGAAATCATTACAATCTTTTAGAATCAGTAAAATCTTTGTTTAAATCTTAATGAAATCTTTAAAAGCTTTGTTAAATTAAAAAATTTTTTTTTAACTTTTGTGAAATCATTGCAATCCTTTCAATTCTTCGAAATTTTTTGAATTTTCTATAGTTTTTTTAGAATATCTAAAATCTTTGAGAAATATTTAAATTTTTGTTTAAAGCTTTATGAAATCTTTGAAGTGTTTTGAAAGCATTACAATCTTTTGAATTTTTTAAATATTTATGAAATGCTTAAATATTTGTTAAGGCCTTTGTAAATTCATTGCAGTCTTTGTAAAATCTTTGTAATATTTTAAAATCATTACAATCTTTTGGAATCTTTAAGATGTTTGTGAAATATTAATTTTTTTGTTTAAATCTTTATAAAATATTTAAAATGTTTTGAAATCATTACAATCTCTTGAATCTTTTAAATACTTAAGAAATGTTTTAACGTTTGTTTAAATTTTTATTAAAAAATTGCAATCTTTTTTAAATTTAAAAATCTTTATAAAATTTTTTAATTTTTGTTTAAATCTTTGTGAAATCATTGTAATGTTTGTGAAATCTTTTAAATGCTTTGAATTTAATAAAATCTTTTGAAATCTTCAAAATCTTTGTGAAATGTTTAAATTTTTGTTTAAATCTTTGTGAAATCATTGCAATCTTTATAAAATCTTTTAAATATTTTGAGATTATTACAATCTTTAAAATTTGTGCAAATTGTAAAAAATTTTCTTTAAATTTTTCTAAAATATTGTTAAATCTTTGTTCAATTTTTGTTTAAATCTTTGTGAAATCATTGCAATATTTGTAAAATCTTTGAAATATTTTGTAATCCATTACAATCATTAAAATGTTTTAAATTTTCGTATAAATTTTTTTGAATATTTTTAAATATTTGTGAATTCTGTGGAAAGTTTTTAATTTAATACAATCTTTTGGAATCTTTAAAGTCTGTATGAAATGTTTAAATTTGTTCATCTTTAAAATGTTTTGAATGTACTATAATCTTTCAGAATTAGTAAAATATTTGTGAAATGTTTAAATTTTTGTTTTAATCTTTATTAAATCTTTGAAACGTTTTGAATTTATCACATGGTTTGAAATCTTTCTGAAATGTTAAATTTTTTCTATAAATGTTTCTGAAATATTTTAAAATCATTTTTAAATTTTTGTTTTAATCATTGTGAAATCATTGCAATCGTTGTGAGATCTTTTAAATATTTTGAAATCATTACAATCTTTTGAAATCTTTAAAATCTTTGTGAATTAATTGCAATCTTTGTAAAGTCTTTGAATTATTTCAAAACATTACAATCTTTTTTGAAAATTAAAAATGTTTGTGAAATGTTAAATTTGTATTTAAAGCTTTGTTAAAACATTTCAATCTTTTGTAAACTTAAAAATCATTATAAAATGATTTAATTTTTGTTTAAGTCTTTGTGAAATCATTGCAATCTTTCTGTAATATTTTTCAATATTTTTAATTTTTTTAATTTTTAGTTTAAGTTTTTAATTTAATTCAATCTTTTGGAATCTTTTAAATCTTTTTGAATTGTTTAAAATTCTTTTGAAATCTTTACAATCCTTGTAAAATCTTTCAAATATTTCAAATTTGTTACAATCTTTCTGGAATATTTTTTAATCTTTGCGTTCAATTTTTTTAAGTCTTTGTGAAAACATTGCAATATTTGTAAAATCTTTGAAATATTTTGTAGTCCATTAAAATCTTTAAACTGTTTCTGAAATTTTCGTATAAATATTTTTGAATATTTACAAATATTTGTGACTCCCTTGGAAAGTTTTTAATTTAATAGAATCTTTTGGGAATCTTTAAAGTCTTTCTGAAATGTTTAAATTTGTTCATCTTTAAGATGTTTTGAATTTTCTATAATCTTTTAGAATCATTAAAATCTTTGTACAATGTTTAAATTTTGTTTAAAATTTTTGTGAAATCATTGCAATCTTTCTCTAATATTTTTAAGTCTTTGTGAAATCTTGAAAAAGTTTTTAAATCATGATAATCTTTTGGAATCTTTTAAATGCTTATGAAATATTGAAATTTTGGTTTAAATCATTGTGAAATCATTGCAATCTTTCTATAATATTTTTAAGTCCTTGTAAAATCTTGGAAAAGGTTTTTAATCATTTCAATATTTTAAAATCAATAAAACGTTTGTGAAATGTTTTAATTTGTGTTTAAATCTTTGTAAAATTATTTCAATCTCTCTTAAATATTTTAAGTCTTTTTACAATATTATTCAGAATCTTTGAAATCTTTTTAAATTCATTGCATAATTTCTGAAATATTGTTAAAACTTTTTGAGATCTTTTAAAGGTTTTGGATTCATTACAATTTTTGGAACTTTTAAAATCTTTATGAAATCTTTTTAAAATATTTGTGAAATCATTGAAATGTTTGAAATACTTGTGAATTATTTTCATAATCTTTGAAATATTCTGAAATATTTTAAGATCTGTGGGGTCTTTTAAAATAATTACAATCTGCAAATCTTTGTGAAATATCATTGAAATCTTTGTGAAATCTTCTGAAATATCAATTTTTCAAATTGGCTTTTAATTTTTGGGATAAAATATTCTGAAACCTCTTGTAATCTATGAAGTCTTTGTGAACTCCTCTGAAATGTTTTAAAATCTTTAAAACATATTTAAATCTTTGAAATCTTTTGTAATTTTTGTGAAATATTTTCAAATCTTTTGAATTTTTTATTTCTTTACATTCTTTGAATTATTTTGAATTTAAATTTAATCTCTTTGAATTTTTGATATTTTCTGGATGTCTTTTTAAATTCATATTTAACTATTTCGGACCCCCTTTGAGTTTTCTAACTTCCCTTTTATTCGTTGAGTTCTTTTAAATTCTCTGAAGTCCTTAAAGTAATTGTCTGTTTTTATTTATTTAATTTTTTTATTTATTCACTTATTTATTATTTAACTTATTACTATTAATTAAATTAAAATTTAATATAATTAATATTAACTTATTATTATTTGATTTATTTAATTCTTTCGAATTTAAAAAATTCATTGAATCTTTTTGAATTGTGCGAAAGACTTATTATTCAATCTAAAATGTATTGATTAACATATTTAAATTCTTTGTAATCTTCGAAACATTTTTGAAATCACTGAAATGTATCTGAATTCTTTTGAATAGTTTTACATTTCCTGTGAATGTTTTGAATTTACCTTCAATTTTCATAACATTTTTTACATATTTTCTGAACTTCCTCTAATTTTTTTAATTCTTTTGATTTTGCCTTGGTCTCAAATTCTTTGAGTTCTTTGATTTATTTAAATTTGTTTGAATTCTTTAAATTCTTTGAATTATTTGAATTCTTTGAAATCTTCAAATCTTATGTAAACTCAAAAGTCAAATTGCGAACCCCCGGAAAAATGTAAATATTATAAACTTAATAAATTATTTTTTCAGAAATTGGTGGTTATTTTTTATTGTTATTGTCATCTTTACTGCTGGTACCAGGTTTTACAAAGTAGCAGAACCACAACATGTGTGGTGAGTTCAATATATAATAAATATGTATAAACAGTCCGATATAAATAATGAATAAAAAAAATAAAAAAATAAATTCTTACTCATGATTACAGTTGGGATGAAACTCATTTCGGCAAAATGGGTAGTTGGTACATTAACAGAACATTTTTCTTTGATGTTCATCCTCCTCTGGGCAAGGTAAAACTAATTAAAAGCACCTACTTTTAGAATATTATTAAACAGTAATATTTTTAATTCTTTTAAGATGCTGATAGCTCTTTCTGGTTATTTGACCGGATATGATGGTAAATTTCCTTTTGAAAAACCTGGCGATAAATACGAAAACGTAAACTATGTTGGAATGAGAGTGGTAAATATATATATTTTTTTTTATAATTGAACAAATTTGATTATTTCCTCATATTAAAATTCAATTTTTTCTTCAGTTTTGCACATTTTTGGGAGCAACCATAGTTCCACTTTCATTCCTGACAGTTTGGGATCTGACAAAATCTTTACGAGCTGCTACAGTTTCTGGTCTACTCGTTCTATGTGGTATTATTTTCCTATCAATAAATTTTCTTTTCATTTAAAATATTTTTCCTCCCTTTTATTAGTTCATAAAAAAATTATTGTGAAACGATAAAAATATGATTGACAATATAAATTAAACATTTTAATTCTTTTACTTTTATAATTCTGAAATTCCTTTGAACTTTGTGAACATTCATTAAACAATTTTGCTTTCCCCGGAAGTTTTTTTTTTTAATGTACCTTTCATTAATTTGAATTCCCTTAGATTTTTTTATTCGCCCGGGATTTACTTTAAGTTTAGACGCTTGAACTTCTTTTGAATTATCTGAATTCTTTTAAAATATTTACATTCTTTGATTTATTTACATTCTTTTGATTTCTTTAAATATTGTTGAATTCTTTAAGTTCCATTATCTTTTTACGTTCTTTTAAATTATTTGAATTATTTTTAATTCCCTGAAGGTCATATCAGAATCAAAGATCTGAATTTCCTTAAAATGTTTTAAATTCGTAAAATTCGTTTTAAATGTTGAAAGTTTTTTTTAATTCTTTAAATTCTTTGATTTCTTTGCATTATTTCGAATAAACATTTTTTTATTTCTTCACATTCTTTAAATTCTTTTGAATTCTTGAAATTTTTTTTATTCAATTTCTTTACATTGTTCGATTTTTGAATTCTCGTAAATTATTTAAATCCTTTGAATTATTTTGAATTTCTTGTAAACCTGTTGAATTTCCTTGACAATTTGTTATTTTGCCATAACTATCTTACAATTCTTTCCATTCAATGATTTTCTTAAGGATATTCAAAGTTGTTAACTTCTTTTGACTATTGTTCAAATTCTTTGAACTCTTAACATTCTTGTGAAGTCTTTAAAGTTTTTTTAATTTCCTAAATTTTTATTTAACTCTTTATATTGCTTTTAATTCTTCATATTCTTTGATTTATTTTGAATTCCATTAAATTAATATGAATCTCCTGGAATTTTTCGAATTTTCCATGAATACTCTACAATTTTTTGATTTCTTCGATTTTTTTAAAGTTTGAAAGTTTTTTTCTCGTTTTGAATTTTCTTTAAATTCTTTTGAAGTATTGATGTTTTTTTTCAATTCTTTAAGTTGTCTGATCTCTTTACATTATTTTTAATTCTTTAAATTATTTGAATTATTTTTGAATTTCCTGGAAGTCATTTAAATTTTCTTAATGTTTTTTTAATTTGCCAAGAATTTCTTATCATTCTTTGAATTCCGTAATTTTTAAATTTTGTTTAAATATTTGACTTCTTTTGAATATTTTTTAATATTTTCAATTCTTTAGATTCTTCGAACTCCTTCAATTCTTTTGAAGTATTGAAATTTTTTAATTTCAAACATTCCCTGGAAGTTATTTGAATTTCTTTAACTTTTCTTCGAATTTGCAATGAATGCCCTATAATTTTTTAAATTCCTCGATTTTTTAAAGTGTTTGGCACCTTCTTAATATTCTTCAAATCCTTTTAAAGTATTGCATTTTTTTGTAATTCTTTAAAGTCTTTAATCTCTTTACATTACTGTGAATTCTTTAAATTCTTTGTATTGTTTTGAGTTCCCTGGAAGTCATTTGAATAATATTATTTTTTTAATTTACCAAGAATTTCGTTTTTTTAGAGTTTAAAGTGTTTAACTTCTTTTAAATATTATTAAAAAATTCTTTAATATCATTCAATTTTTTTATATTCTGTAAGATCTTTACATTTTTTAATTATTTGGAATTCCCTGGAAGTCATTTGAATTTCGTTGAAATATTTTTAATTCCTTAAATTCTTTTAAAGTGTTCAAAGTTTTTTTAATTCTTAAAATTCTTTGATAGCTTTGCATTCTTTTTATTATTTTTTTTCTTCACATTCTTTGAATTTTTTCAATTATTTTGAATTCTTGAAAGTTTTCTTAAATCATTTACTTTCTTTACATTTTTAGATTTTTTAATGTTGTAAATTATGTAAATTATTTACACTCTTTCAATTATTTTGAACTCCGTGGAAGTCATTTTAATTTTCTTGGCGTTTTTTAATTTAGCAAGAATTTAATCAAATTCTTTGAATTTCGTGATTTTTTTAAGTGTTTGAAGTTTTTGATGTTTTTAAACATTCTTCAAATTCGCGAAATTCTTTACATTCTTTTAATTGTTTAAAAGTTTTGAAAGTTTTAAATATCTTAAATTCATTTATATTCTTTGACTATATTTAAATCTCATAAATTTTAATTTTTTTGAATTTCTTTAAATTCTTCTTATTCTTCCATGACTACCAACAATTCTTGAAACCCTTCAAGTTATTTTTAAGTCTTTATAATTTTTTACTTCTTTTCAAGTACTCAAATTTATTAATTCTCTTGAATTTTTTACATTCTTCGACATTTTTTTATTTGTATACGTTCGTTTGATTTCTTTACATATTTTTTCGTTCTTTAGATTATTTGAATTTCTTTTGACACTTTTTATTTTTTAAGTGTTGAAAATTTATTAAATTCTTGAAAGTTTTTAATTTCTTTACATTCTTTAAATACTTTAAGTTTTTTAAACTCTGGACAGTTTTTTGAATTCGTTAATTGCCTTGCAATCTTTCGAAATCTTTATATTCTTTGATTTTTTTAAATCTCATAAATTCTCATCACAGTCTTGAATTTTTTTTAATTCTTTGGACGGTTTATTAAATTTATTTTTCAATTCTTCATGATTTTCCTACAATTCCTTAATTTCTTAGATTGCTTTTAAAGTCTTTAAAGTTTTTAACCTCTTTTGAAACAGTACATTTTTTCAGAGACTTTTGATTTCTTGAAATATTTGTTAACTTTTTAGATTCTTTGATTTCTTTAGCATCTTTGAATTTTCTAAATTCTATTGAAATTGTGATAGTTTCATTTCTTTAAATTCTCTGATTTACTTATTTTCATTTCTTTGAATTTTGTGATTTTTCGACACTCTTTTAATTTCTTTAAATTCATATAATGTCGTTAAAGCTTTTTGAATTCTTTAATTGCTTTGTATTCTTTAAATTCTTTAATATGTGTTTAAATTTCATAAATTCTCATTCCATTTTTTTTAATTCCTCGGAATTTTTTTGAATTTGCCTTTAATTATCTTAAATTTCTTTAAAGTTTTCTGAATTCATGATAAATACTACTATTAAAAAAAATTTATTTATTTAAATTCCTTTAAATTTTTTTTTTCTTTGAATACTTAAAAAATTGTTTCAATTATTTTATTTCTGTGCATTCTTTAAATTTATCCGAAGTCTTGACAGTTTTTTTAATTCATTCAATTCTTTTATATCTTTAAATCTCATAAATTCTTTAAATCCTTTAAACTCTTTAAATTCTTGAAATTTTTTGGATTTTTGTGAAAGTTTCTTTTATCCACCTTTAATTCTTTTGATTTTTCCTTAATTATGTTTTAATTCTTAAAAATATTTGAACTCTAGAAAATTTTTTAATCTCATTTTTTAAAATTTCCTTACATTCTTTAGAATTCCCTGAAAGTATTATAAATTTACCTTTAATTATTTTAATTACCCTTGATATATTTTTTTATTTCACCCTGAATTCTTTGAGCTCTTGTGAGTTGTTCACATTATTTGAATACTGTAAATTCTCTTCATTTTCAATTTTTTCCCGTTTCCTTTTTAACATTTTATTAGAAAATAAACACAAAGCGTTAGAAATGTAGTATATAATGTGAATTTTGAGTTGCATTAATAAATTATTTGATTATTTCAGATATTGGCCTATTAACGCTGAATCAGTACATTCTTTTGGACCCAATTCTTTTATGTTTTATGATGTGTGCAACATGGGGAATGGCACGTGTACATTCCTTGCAAAATCGACCATTTACCATTTCTTGGTGGGGCTGGCTCGCATTTACTGGAATTTCTCTCGCTTGCACCATAAGTGTAAAATTCGTTGGACTCTTTGTCGTTCTTCTCGTAGGACTTTACACCATCCACGAACTTTGGCGAGAACTGGGAAACTTAAATGAACCCATAGTACGTAAATTATTATGTTTTTAAAGTTTATTTATTAAATATAGAAATTTCAAGGTGTCCAGCGACCTTGAAAACCTTAAAAATCTGGAATTCTCCTTAAATTTTGTTTTAAACCTCGAAAACGTGGAAATTTTCTTTGAATTTTGTACGAGAACATGGAGTTCGAATATTTTTTTGCTTTTAAAACAGTTATTTTATTGAAATACGAAGAATTATTTAAATCTTTTAGTTTATTATTACAAATTATAAAAGCTATTAGTTGAACATTTCTATGTTAATTGGGTTTTTATATTAAATCAGATTTCAAAAGGTTGCAATACATTTTTAAAGATTTTTAAATATTTCGAAGATGAATATTAAACATATTTTAAAATATTTAAAAGAATTTTTAACATTTCACAAACATATCATGGATTTTAAAGATTTAAAAAAGGTAAGATTTCAGAATTTTAAACGATTTCAAATTTTGTTAGGAGATTTAAAAATATTTCACAAAGATTTAAAATATTTTAAGGATTTTAAACGAACACACCAGGTTTCAGGATGATCTTACAAATATTTTAAAGAATTCACTGGGATTTTCAAATATTTTAAGAATTTTTCAGATTTCAAAACCTTTCAAAGCTTTGAAATTTGAAATTATATTATAAGAATTCAGGAAGATTTCACAAATATTTTAAAGAATTCATAGGGATTTTAAAAGGCTTCAAGAATTTCAAAACATTTCAAAGATTCGAAATTTCAAATTTTTAAAAAAGATTTCTAACAACTTCACAAAGATTTCAAATATTTTTATGATTTTAAAGTAATAGAAAAGATTTTAGGTAGATTGTTAAACTATTTTAATGAATTCACAAGGCATCTCAAAAGATTTAAAGAATTTCAAAGATTTCAAAACCTTTCAAAGATTTGAAATTAAAATTTTTTTAGAAGATTTCTAAAGATTTTACAAATGTTACAAGTATTTCTATGATTTTTAACAAAGGAAAAAGATTTCGGGATGATCTCATAAATATTTTAAAGAATTCACAGGAGGTTTAAAAGGTTTCACAACCTTTCAATGATTTTCAATTTTTTAAGAAGATTTCTAAAGATTTCAAAAAGATTTAAGATATTTTACTAATTTTAATCTGATAGAAAAGGTTTTAGAAAGATCTCACAAATATTTAAATAAATTCACAAGGATCTCAAAAAAATTCAAGAAGTTGAAAGATTCCAAAACCTTTCAAAGATTTAAAATTTCAATTTTTTTAGAAAATGGCTAAAGATATTTCAAATATATCAATGATTTTAAACGAATACAAAAAACTTTAGGAAGATCTCACAAACATTTGAAAGAATTCACAAATTTTTTTTTTTAAATTTCAAAAGATTTGAAATATCAAAGTTTGTTAGAAGATTTCAAAAAATTTCACAAAATTTTCATTTATTTTCATGACTTTAAACGAATACAAAAAATGTTAGGAAGATCCCAAAAATATTTTAAAGAATTCACAGGGATTTCAAAAGATTTCTGAAAATTTAATGAAATTTCCTTTTTTTTTTTTTTGTTTAAAAAATTATTTTCTTAACTGAAAATTTACATATTCCATTCTTGGCTGAAAATCGTTCATTATTAGTTAAAAATTTAACTATTGCATTATTTATTGAGAATTTTTATATGCTTTGAAAAACCGGGAAATGACCCGCAATTTTATTGATCGAGTTTCAAAAACCGGGAATTTAGTTCTGATCAATTTTTAGTTGAAAATTGATATTTTCTAATTCGAAATCCAACAATTTAGATAAAAATTTGTCCTTTTAAATTGAAAATTAAATTATTTCTTCGAAAATCCACGTATTTTGTTAAAAATTTGATTTTTCTTCTTGTAGAAAATTATTTTTTTCTTTGCAAGTTAATCTTCTTGTCTCAAAATTCTGCTTGTCGGTTAAAAATTCAAGTATTCCAGTTTATTCGGAAATTAAATTATTTAATTGAAAGGTAAACTCTTGTTGCAAATTAATTTTTTTTGTTGAACATTAAAATTCATTTTGTAAGATTCAAAATTTATTTTTTGTTTGTTAAAAATTTTGTTTGTTGAATTTTTGGTTGATAAACTATTTTTTTAGTGGAAAATTCGTATTTTTTGGTAGAAATTAATCTTTTGTTCCAAAATTCAATTATTCTAGTTAAAGATTTATAATTTCAGGTAAAAATTCAGCTTTCTGGTTGAAAATTTAAATATTCCAGTTAAATATTTACAATTTTATTTGAAAAATCATCACTATGTTTGAAAATGTAACTATTTTTTCGAATGTTCGTTTTTTTAAAGTAATTTTTAATCTGTAAATTAAACTTATTCCAATTGAAAAGTCCATAGTTGCAGTTGAAAATTTGTATGTTTGGTCAAGCATTTGATTTTTCAAATTGAAATTTAATTATTCAAGTTTTGGTTGACAATTAATCTTTTTTAGTACAAATTATTCTTTGTTGTTGAAAATTCTTGTGTATGGTTTAAAATTAATTTTTTTAAATAAAAATGTTGCCATCCCATTTTTTTGGTAATAATTTTTATTTTTTGTGTAGTTCGAAATTCAACCATTTGGTTAAAAATTTGTCTTATTTAATTTAAAAGTCAACTATTTTGTTAAAAATTCATGTATTTTTTTGAAAAATTGTAATTTGTGGCATAAAAATAAACTTTTTATTTGAAAACTAATCTTCTTATTTAAAAATTTATCTTTTAATTGAAAATTTAAATGTTCCATTTTAATATTGATGATCTTATTTGAAAATTCATCTTTTTTTAAACTTAATTTTTTTGGTTAATGATTAAAATTCATTTTTCAAGATTAAAAATTTATTTCTTATTTTGAAAAATAAGTTGTTTAATTAGAAACTTGTTTTCATTTTTTGACTAAAAATTTTTTTATTCAATTTTAGGTTGATAAGTTATCTTTTCTAGCTGAAAATTCGTATTTTTTGGTAGAAATTAATCTTGTTGGTTGAAAATTAATCTTTGTGGCCCAAAATTCAATTGTTGTAGGTAAAGATTTATTATTACAGTTGAAAACTCATTTTTCTGGTTTAAAACTCAACTATTCCTGTTAAATATTTTTAATATTTTTAACTATTTTTTTAAGTTAGTTCTTTTTGTTGAAAGTAATATTTTTATCTGCCTTTTTTAGTACTAATTAATTTTTTGTTGTTTAAATTCTTATGTTTGTTTTAAAAATAATGTATTAAACTAAAAATTTTACTATTCTATTTTCGGTTAAAAATTATTATTTTTTTTAGTTCAAAATTCAACTGCTTCTTTAAAAATGCATGTTTTTTGGTTGAAAAATTGTATGCTTTGTTAGAAAATTAATATTTTTTAGTGGACATTTTAAGTTCTTTTTACAAAATTAATTTATTTTGCAATTTTTTGTTTTATTGTTTTAAAGGACGTTCAGAATAAACGTCATGTGACTTTTAGTTGACCGGGAATTTTATATCGTCCGCCGAATCGCCTTAAATCGTTACAATTTCAAAAAGCTAAACTTAAGCATTACAATTTTAAGTATTTGGTTTAAAAAAATTTTATTCGCTAGTAAAATTATTGAATTTTAATTTATAAATAACAATTAAAATCCTATTATTCTTAGAAAAAAATCGTATAAGTTGAATAATTAATTCTAATTTTGTATTTAAAAAGATTCCCAAAATTTTCAAAAAATAATCTGCAAGATTTTGTGGAAATTTGTATAATTTTTTAGAATTTAAACCATTTTTTGGACGAATTTCAGGAAAAATTTGAATCAATTGAAAAATATTTAGAACTTCTGAAATTTTTTTAAATAATTAAAAATTTGAAAAAATGTAAAACAACATTCAGATTTTTCAAGATCTTGAAATAATTTTTAAAGTTAGTTAAGAATTTCAAAACTGCTTAAAATAAAAATAATTTAACTTTTAATTTAAGAAGTCTTCAGTTAATAAAAAAGTCTAATCGTTTAATTTTTTAATATTTCTAGCTTAAAATTGCTTAAAATGATATAATTTTGAAAATATCAGAATAAAATAATAACTGTGTAGCAAAATGCAACTCGACATTATCTAGTCTATTATTTTTTTTCAGACGAATGTTGGAAAACACTTATTGGCGAGATGTATTTGTTTAATTGTCTTCCCAATTTTACTCTACATGACCTTTTTCTACGTCCATTTAAATATTCTCAACAAGAGGTATAGTAACAATTTGTATTTAATAATGGATTATCTCTATTAAAATTATCGAATTAAAATTTAAAAATTCAGTGGAAGCGGAGATGGATTTTATAGTTCGGAATTTCAATCACTTCTGAAAGGAAATTCTCTGCATAATGCGACAATGCCTCGACAATTGGCTTATGGCGCTTCAATTACTTTAAAAAATCATAGAACTGGAGGTGGATATTTGCACTCTCACTGGCATATTTATCCAGAAGGAATTGGTGCCCGACAACAACAGGTGTTTATAAATTTCAATTTTAATCTCAGATTTAAATGCTTAAGATTTTTAAGAATATTTGATAGATTTTTAAATTTTATAGATCACGACATACTCGCACAAAGATGACAATAATTTATGGTTAGTGAAGAAATACGATACAGAAGAAATACCAGAGAAACCAGTTTTAGTTAGACATGGCGATTTAATCCGTTTGGAACATGTTGTCACTCGAAGGAATTTACATTCTCATAAGGAAATTGCTCCGGTTTCTAAAAAACATTATCAAGTCACTGGTTATGGAGAGGTAATGATTTTTCAAAATTAATTAATTTTGTTTTTAAATTACAATAGAAAATTGGATAAACATAATTCTTTATTGGTAAAAGTAGCTTTATATAATACTTCATTTAATTATTTTGTTGAAAATTCGTTCTTTTTTTGTAGAAAATTGATCTTCTTGGTTGAAAATTCATATTTTTGCTTGAAAGTTTGTTTGCAATTTTTGTTCTCTCTAGAATAAAATATCTTTCTTAGTTGAAAATTCAATTCATGATGAAATAAATTAAATTTGTTCTTTAATGAAAATCTAACAAGTCTAGTCCTAATTATTTTGTTTAAATTTAATTTTTTCAACTGAAAATGTAACTATTTCAGTTGAATATTCCATAATTTTAGTTATAAACTCATCTCTTTGGCTGAATATTAACCAAAAAAGGCAAATTTTCATTCAAGAAAGAACAAAAATTGCTAACAAACTGTTGAATATTTAAGCAAAAAGATGAATTTGCAACCAAGAAGAGTAATTTCTACAAAAAACGACAAATTTTCAGCTATCATAGAGATTTTTCAACAAAAATATAAATAGTTAAATTTGCAATTAAGAAAATTAAATTAAACTATTTTTTAATAAAAGAAGACATCAGAAGACATCTTTTTTGGGATGAAAATTGAATTATTGAGTTAAAAATTAAACCCTTTTAAAAATTAAATTTTAGGTTTAGGATTTATCACTTAAATTGAAAATTCATCAGATTAGTTGAAATGTGAGCTATTTTATTGAAAATTCGTTCATTATTTGGCTGAAAATTATTTTTTTCTTTAATGAAAATTTAACAATTCCAGTAATTTTTGTAAAATTAATTTTTCGACCGAAAATGTAACTATTGAAAAATCTTTCTTAGTTGAAACTTCAATTTGTGTTGAAAAGTCGTCTGTTCTGGTTAAATGAAACTGTTTCTGATTAAAAATTTAAGTCAAAAATTATATTTCTCGTTCAGAATTAATCTTTTTTGGAATGAGAATTAAATTACTGAGTTAAAAATTAAACTCTTTTATTCTAACTATTCCTTTTGTCAATTTACTTTTTGAATCAAAAATGTAACTATTCCAGTTAAATATTCTGTAATTTAAAATAAAAAACTCATCCCTTTTTCTGAATAATAATTTTTTTAATTAAAAACTTAACTATTAAATTTTTGTTAAAAATTTGTCCTTTTTGGTAGAAATTAATCTTCTTGGTTGGAAATTCAACTTTTTGCTTCAAAATTCTTAAGTTTGTTAAATAAGACTATTTTTGATTAATAAATAAATTCTGGTTTTGTTAAAATATCAACAATTACATTTCTCATTCAGAATTCAGCTTTATTAAAATGAAAACTAATTTACTGAGTTAAAAAGTAAACTCTTATATTAAAAAATAAATTTTTGGTTTAGGATTCATCATTTTAATTTACAATTTACCTTTAATAATTTATATATATATATATTATATTTAATATATATTTGCTTGAAAATTCATCATTTATGTGGAAAAGTCGTTAGTTTTGGTTAAATTAAACTGT
>JAAAKG020135739.1:0-13430 GCA_010014905.2 Druon quercuslanigerum | reverse complement strand
ACACAAAATTTATATTTACCAAAGATTGTGATAATAAAACTTTCAATTTTATTTGCAAAGTTAAAACCTATGAAATCAATTTAGTCTACACTCGCTGGGTTAAAATAAAGCATTCAAGATGTAGATTCAGAACTCTAAAATTATTATAAACATTTCAAATTACTGGAATTATATGTCTTTTGAAATTACAGTAACATAGTTTAATTTTGGTCTTTTTGTTATTTTCAAACGAAGTTTTATTTTTTTAATGTAAAATCTTTCTTTAGAACTATAACTCGCTCTTGAAATTTTCCAATAAAATATTTTTAAATTTAAAATAATTTAATATTTTAGATCTTTAACTAAAAATCGTAGAATTTTAAGATACAACATTGAAAATTAAAATAAATAATAAACGGCTAGATTGCTGTAATATGATTCCATTTTTTAAAATGGTACCATTTTAAGCTTTGACGTTCGAAATTGGTTTATATTTACATCTAAAATTATCAAAATCAAAACTGACTGCCAAAACTTTTAATATGAATTTTTGATTTAAAATCTCCGAGAAAAATTTACAAATTAATGAAAAATTATTAAATTATTTTAATGAATATGAAAATTATATTCTTTCTGACTGGGAACTTTAAAAAAAATTAAAATAAGACAAGAATTATTAAATACAAGTGGCCACCCAGAAAACTTATGATGCTCTATAATACATACTTTGATATTTATTTCTTATTATGTTTTTTTTTATTATAGATAATAATAATAATGGTTAAATATGTTTTTGATATTAATAATGACTAAGTTTTACTAATAAAACTTTGTTCTATTATAAAAGATTTAGAAAAAAGGGCAATGTCAAAATCTTAGAAGTTGAATATTTTTAGAATAGATCATTTAAACTTTAGAGAAATTTTTATAATTATGAATAAAGAGTATAAATAAAATCGTTGAAAATAAAAAATAATAGAAATTGCAAACTTTTGAATTTGAACATTTATAAACACAATGTGATAAAAATTTGACCATTTAATATTGACAACTAAATTGAGTCTTTCAAATTCAAAGCTTCTGAAATTCCAGAATTAAAAATTTTTATTAAATAACAAAATTATAATTTGACATTCAAGATAATAGGCGATTTTTTAAAATCAGAGAATGAATTGAATAATACTAAACAAACTTTCAAATAAATATTAATAAAACATGGGAAATATTAAAAATAAAAAAAAACCCTATGAAAGGGAAAAATTTTTTATTGAGCTTTCAAGATGCAAATTCAGAACTTTAAAATGATTTCACCCATTTCAAATCACTGTCATCATTTTTTTATACTCTCTCCCTTTTACGGGCTTGAGAGTCTTTATATGACCAACTTTTCTTCCAGAACTATTATTCACTCTTAAAATTTTTCAATGAAATAATTTTTAATTTATAATGATTTATTAGTTTAGATCTTTAACAAAAAAGAGACATTTTAATATATAACATTGAAAATTAAAATAAATAATAAACAACTAGACTGCTGCAATATGATTCTATTTTTTAATTGTATAATTTTAAGCTTTGCAGTTTGAAACTGCTTTATATTTAAATCTAAAATTATGAAATTCAAAACTAACTATGAAGGCTTTTGCTATGAAGTTTTTGAATACTTAATAGGAAAATAGTCTTGTCATTTTGAAAAATTATTTGAATTATTTATTTATTATTATTTATTATTCTAAAAATGAATTTAAGAAAAAACTTTAGTTATTTTAAAAATTCCTTATATATTATTGTTGTAACTTTTTGCAAATACATTCGCATAAATATATATCACGCATTATATGGCCAAATAGTCGAGAAATTTACCATTAATCTAAGAAAATTGCGAAAAATTCTATGTTTTTCGACGCTTTGAAACTTCAATGTCAATCACGGAGAGTTAAAAATATTTTAATGGAATTATCGCTGTACAGGTATAAATGGACTTGCTTTAAACTATTTTTATCGATAATTTAAACCTAAAAAAACATTTATTTTTGCTCTTAAAATTTGAAGACGCGCTTCGATTTTTGTGATTTTTAGCAATATCTACGATGTGGAGACAGAAGAGATTTTTTTATAAAACTTTAGGGAAGTATTTTTGACTCCCAAAAGACACTTTTCATAGCTATTAGACTTTGCACAAACAACTTTTTTTTCTATACGTCCTATTGTTCACATTATTATTTATTTGTATACTTTTTTGTTAGTACAAATACGTATTATTAATTATCTAAAAAATATAAGAAACAAAGTAATGATAATTTTTGTAGAAAGATAATTCTAAATGAATCAAAATTTGAAAAACTCATACTCTTATTCATTCAAAATACGATCCAGTTCAATTGATACTAGTTTCATTAATCTTCTTCACTATAAATTATATATTAATGTTTTTAAAGAAAGAAAGAAAAAAATGACAAAAGATTAAGTCTAAATTTTAGTTAAAAATATTAATGTTTAATATAAATTATTTTTTGCAACCAAAAAAATAAATTTTCAAACAAATAAAAAGTGTGGAGATTTTTCTAAGTATTGCTATTAGACTACTAGCTAGTAGTTGGAAAAACTGCTACACTTTTTATTAACTGCTACCCTGGTCGAAACAAATAAAATCTATTGCTATTTCAAAAAAAAAAAAAATTTACCGAAAAAGACAAATTTTGAACAAAGTAGGTTAATTTCCAATTAAAAAATGTAAATTAACAGAAAAAAGAATAGCTTAATTTTTAGTTAAAGCAATAAGTTTTTTAGCCTGTAAAAAATTTCTGCAACAAATTTAGTTAAATTTTTGGTTTAAAACTATTATGTTGAAAGAAAAAACTTTTTTTCAAGCAACAAGTTTAATTTTCTATAAAAAACTAATTTTGTACCATAAATTAATAAATTTAAACAAAATACATGAATTTTCATATAAATATTTAAATAGTACATGAAATTCCAAATCTCGAATTGTTCATTTTTCAAAAAAGAAAGTGTACTAGTCACTATAGAAGACAAATTCTTTTAAAAATACAGACATTTTCAAACGAATAGTAGAATTTTAAAGTGCAGAAGATTAATATGAAAACAAACATACAATTAAATTTTTAGTTAAAAAATTAATTCTACTTAAAATACAAATTTTCAAATCAAAACCATGAATTTTGAACCAAAAAGACTACATTTCTATTGACAAAGATTAATTTTTAACTAAAAAAGATAAATGTTCACCCTAAAATAGAATAGTTAAATTTTCAGTTAAAAAATGGTTTTGAAAATAAAGATTTTGAATTTATAGAAATCTTACTATCGTATTATTTCTTACATTTGTATTCATTTTTATACTAGATTATTTTTAGAGAATACGTATTATTTATGATCTAAAATATTATAGGAAACAATGGAATGATGTTTGGAGGATGATTCCAAGTATAAATCATAAATATTATTGTATATATATTTAAAAATTATATTTCATTCTTATTAAACAATTAAATAAAAATTTGACAAACGATGTAGTTCAATTTATAGTTTAGTAAATTAATTTTCAAAAAAAAAAATTTTTTTTATCAAATTAATTAATTTTCAATCAAAAAAAATAGTTTTTTTACGGAAAAAGACAAACTTTGAACAAAATATACAAATTTGCAATTTAAAATGTGATTTTACAGCAAAAAATAGAATCGCCTAATTTTTAGTTAAAGAAATAAGTTTAAAGTCTATAAAAAAATTTCTGTTAAAAATTTAGTTAAATTTTTGGTTTAAAACAATTGTTTTTAACAAAAATCCGAATTTTCACTCAAAAGATTATTTTTCAACCAAGAAGATTAGTTATATACCAAAAATAAAATAATTTAAACAAAATGCATGAATTTTCAACAAATTATTAAAATATTTAAGGAAATTTTAAATCTCGAATAGTTGAATTTTCAACAAAAAGAGTAAATTAGTCATGACAAAAGACAAAGTCTCAAAAAACACAAAAATTTACAAACGAATAGTAGAATTTTAAACTGAAGAAGATGGATATTCAAACATAAAATTACATTTTTAGTTAAGAAATTAATTCTAGTTTAAAAACTAATTTTTAAGCCAATGCCATGAATTTTGAATTAGAGAGACTACATTTCTACCATCAAATAAATATTTTTAACAGAATACATGAATTTTTAACAAAATAGTTACATTTTTAACTAAAGAAGATAAATGTTCATCCAAACATAGAATAGTAAAATTTTCATGTAATAAAATGGTTTTATTCATTTTTATACTTTTTACATTTTTTATACATTTTTAATCTTATGCATTTAACGTACGATCCAGTTTAATTGATACTAGCTTAATTAATCATCTTTACTATAAATTATATATTATTATTATTAAAAATTAAATTAAAAATTTGACGAACGATTTATTTAACTTTTTAGTATGGAAAATTAATTTTCAATATAAATTTTTTTCAATTAAATAAATGAATTTTCAAAAAAATTGTTTTTTCCGAAGAAGACAAATTGTTAAACAAAATGGATTAATATTCAATTAAAAAATATGCATTTACAGGAAAACTAAAGAGCTAAATTTATGTTTAAAGAAATAAGTTTTCACGCCTAAAAAATAATTTCTGCAACCAATTTAGTTTAATTTTTGGTAAAAAAAAGTTATTTTAAATGAGCATACTAATTTGCAACCATAATGATTAATTTTCAAACTTAAAGACTAATTGTATACCAAAAGTGGATAAATTGCAATAAAATACATGAATTTTCAACTGAATGTTCGAATATTTATTTAAATTTTCAATTTTTAATAGTTTAATTCTAAACAAAGGAAGCTAACTAGTCACCAAAACAAATTAATTCTTTAAAAAAAAACAGAAATTTTGCTATTAGTAGAGAAAACGTATTATTTGTTATTTTAAATAACATAAGGAACAAAGGAATGCTAATTGTTTCTGAAGGATATTTCCGAATGAGTTAATATTTTTGACTTTAAATTGTATTTTAATATTATTAAATAATAACAAGCAGCTGATCAGTGAATATATTTTTAGCCCTATAATATCTTTCAAATTTATAAAATAATAAATCTTAAATTTTATTTTTAAAGTGATTGTACTACAGCTGAGAATAATTGTACGTACCTTTATTTATCCGAAATGATCATGAAGAATTTCGAAAGAATACGACACTTTGGTTAAACGTGAAAGTCTCTTTATACTCTCTTTTACATCTCCAGGAACACTAAATTACAGAGTCATCATTACTGATGAGTTTTCATAGTTTAAGTAAATAGTGCCCTCTTTAGAAAATAATACAAGGTGTAAGTGATATATCGGGCATGTTTATACTTCTTCATGTAAAATTCCGAAAACAAGCTGTGTTTATTTTAAGTACACTTTCTTTCGTATAATTATTTTTTGAAAAAAATTTTATTTCAGAAAAATATTCTTTAGAAGTAATAGTTTATTACATAAATGCTTCTTTATGACTACGCAAATATATTTTGAAATGTAGAATGTCCAGCTCATGTATTTTATATTATTCTATATTCTATTTTCAGTAACCCAGATATAATATTCTTGTTAGTAATTTCATTGACTTGTATTTTCTTGCATTTACTTTCGCTTTTTTTCCGAAAACTTTTTTGGGCGTAATTTTTTTTTATCTTTTTGATTTAAAAATTCCTCTGTTTTAGTAGAAATTTCATATTTCTTGAATGAAAATGCGCCTCTTTGATTAAAAGTTTATCTCCTTTGCTTAATTATTCAACTATTTTGTTTGAAGAAAAGTTTCCTTAAACCAGTTTTATGTCGAAGAAAGGTCAATAGACAAATAAAAAAAAAATTAATTCTCAACATAAATGTAATATTTAGTACTTTAACCAAAAATGGTTGAAATGCATTTTCAACTAAAAATTGTGTACATAATTTTTCAGTTACAAAAATTAATATAGAAGGAAAAGAAACGATTTTCCAAAAACATAGAGAATCGTAAGCTAAAAAAAAGAATCAAGTTGCTTAACAGATGAAACTTTGTTGAAAACAATGAGATTGCAATAACTTTCTTAAAACTAGAAAATAGGCTGAACACAAAAATTGATTTGCTTCTGTGTATACCAAACAGATGAAACACATTTTCGCCTTCCTTCTTTTTTATTTCCAAATACTAACAGTTTGAACAATTTAAAATTCCAGAATATCAAATTTGTCAACAGTAGTAGTATATGACAATTTCGAAAAGAAATGATTAAATGAACAATTATTACATCTGACGGGTATAAATGAAATAAAGCACCTCTAATTTCATTTATTTTTACGATGGATCAGCATCAAGTGGACTCATTAAGTATAGCAGCCTTAGAGATATTTTTTAGATTTGGATCATTGGATTTCTAACAGGCTTAAGGAATTATATAACGAATTTTCACAGTTTTTAGTTTCTTTTAAAATAATATAAAAAATTAAATTCTTAGATTAATATTTGCCTTTTAGCTTTATTCCTTAGATATATTTGAAATCAACTCGAATTCAAATTTAATCATAGATATAAGGTAAAGCATTTAGTGCCTGTGCAATTTTATTATTATAAACAAATTTGGAAGACATGCGTATTTTCATACTTTTTGCATCAATAAATGATCGTATCGTATCCAATACATATTAAAGCAGCTCAAACCTAACGTGCAGTTTTTGAACTCCTAACATTTAGTTTGGTTATCAATAATTTAAATAACAAATATAATATTATCATCTTTTCTTGGAAACATTTGGTTTACAATTTTTATTCATCAAAATAACAGACTAGTTTCACTTAACTGCAAAATATTGTAAATATTTATATTTAAACCAAAGAGGTAAATTTCACACTCTTAAATATGAATCTATAAAAAAGAAAAAATAAGTTCTCGCAGAAGTGGCTCAACTGAAATTATTAAATTAAGTTCTTGAATCCTCAAGCAAAAGCGATTCATTTTCAATCAAACAGATTTATTTTTATCGAGAAATATCAAAGTTTTTTAAAAAAAATTTAAAATCGAAAGGAAAAACTTTCAACAAAAAAGTTTGATTTCCATTTAAAAAAATTTTAGTTTGACTTTCCTTTTGAAAAACGAAAAAAAAAATTATTTCTGCATGAAATAGTTGAATTTTTCACCAAAAAGGATGATTTTTCGACAAATTCGTTGAATTTTTTAACACTTATTTGTATTTTTATCCTAGAAAGATAGAATTTCTACTGAATGAGAGAGATTTTAAAACTAAAAAGACAAAGTTTCATAAAAAAAAAGATCCATTTTCTTCCAAAAACGATTGCAGTTGACTTTTCAAAACTAAAATATGAATTTTAATTGAAAAGTAAATTTCCTGCAATTCCCTATCAATAGCAAAATAGCTGTATTTTTAGTGAAAAATTTCTTTTCAACAAAAAAAAACGAATTTTTCATTAAATTGATTAATTTTTTAACCAAATAAATTAACTTTTAATTAAAATCTCTAAAATTTTCAACGTAGAAGATAAATTTTCCTAAAAAAGGTACATTTTCAAGAATAAATACTATGAAATTTAATTTTAAATCAGGAAAATATGTTTTAGTCAAATAAAACAATTTTGCAAGAAATAGTCAAATTTTCATACAAAAAATGAAATTTCTACCGAAAAGAGTAAATAAGCATAAAAAAATCAAAACCAAATTTAGTTAAATTTTAAATACAGAAATTAATTTGCATAAAAAACTAGTTTTTATCCAAAAAGTAAATTTTCAACAAAAAATTTAATTTTCTACCAAAAATGAATTTTTTTTAAATAAACTAAATAAATTTTAAATCCAATATTTTAATAAAAAAAGAGATAAAGATATTCATCATTTTAATTAATTCAATTATTTTTTTACGGAATGCGTGTTTTTGGCATTAATCGTAGAAAATTTAATTTAAAAAATTTAATTTTTGGACAAACTACACAAGTTAAGAAACGAATTATTAGAAACAAGTTGCTCTTGCAAAAAAGAGTAAAAACTCATTCAAATTTGCCATAAATAATTTTACGAAAAAAATGAATAGAAAAAAAAAGTTTACCCAAAAATTACATTTTTGGCAAAATGACATAAGAGATACAAAAATGAAAAAGTTGTTTGTCCAAAAATGATATATAAATTTTTCATAAACTATAGTTATAAAAATATATTAAAAATTAAAAAATTAAAATTTGTTTGCGAGAAACAATATTTTCCATCTGATTTGCATTAAAGTATTTCAACGGATTCACTAAAATAAAAAATAGTTTTAAAAAGTATTGTTCAACATTGTTGTAAATAAATTACAATATTTAGTTTTGCGATAATTAACTTAATGTAACGAATTAAAAACTCTCATATTTTTTACAGAAAAAAATTATTTCTCACCTCATATGTATCGCCATAGTTTACTAAACTTATTTTACTCAAAAATATTGTTAACAGTTAACATTGTTTATCAATATAAAAAATCGTAAAAAATCGATTCGAAATTTCAGTTAAAAACAGAATTAACTATGATTCAGAATTTTCTGGATTCCTTGAGATATTTTGCCTATAAACTAATAAGATGGAAATGAATTTTTTCTGAGAAAAACAGGTGATAATTTTTCTATTTGTGGACCTTCATTATTCATAAGGAAACATAAATTTTGATTCTTAAACATGTTTGAAGTTTATTGTGTCTGAGAAACAGGTTCTGTAGATATTAGATACAACGCTTTATTAAAAAAAAAATTTTTCTTTGTTCAATTTCAATTATTAAAAACAAATATAAATGTTAATTAGTAACAATATTCTGCAATTAGGTAAGCTTAGTTAGCTATTTTAATACATATAAAATTTAAGATAAATTTTCCTAGGAAAAGAGGACAAATATGTTGCATTCGTTATCTAAAATTATTTATAACAAAGCTAAACAAATGATTTTTTTCATGCAAAAGTATGAAAATCACTCACCTCTCTGAAATTTGTATATAATAATAAAATATAATATAATATATATATTAATATAAAATAAATATATATCTGAGGGTTACATCTGAGAGAGGAAATATTGTTTTAACAAATTCACTCTTTCACATTTGTTTGAAATAAAATAATAAAATAATAGATCTGAATGGTTTCATTTATATCTTTTAGAAATAATATTTAAATAATTTATTTAACTCGTTTTAAAAATTCTATATACTCTTGTTATTAAAAAATGTCTTTTTCTTGAATCTTACCATGTTAGGGCTTTTAATATTATGAAATAAAAAACTAGGAAGGTGAATGTTCGACTTACTTCTTTAATATGCACAGGAACAGACCAATTTGTATGTTTAACATATTTTCAAGCCTCAAAAATTGCTTTCTCATTCTCTTGAATGAAGTTAAATCTGTTAAACAATCCGGATCTTTTTTTTAAATTACAGCTTTCTCCTGTTTTTTATTTACTTGGCCTTTTTTAGAATTTATATTTACAGCCCTAAATAAATTCCCACATTTTTACAAAATTATTATTTATTTTATAGTTAATTACTAAATAATAATATTTATTAAAATAACTGAATTATATAAATAAATAAGAATATTTTCTTTAAAAAATGTAAAGTTTTAATAATGGACTTCGGCAGAAATTAATCTTCTGGAAACTGATTACAAAAGAGATTTCAGTTTGACTTTTCAACATCAACATTTGATATTTAAGCACAAAGCAAATTTTCTAAGTAATATTTAAATTTTTAACAAAATGGATGACTTTTCAACAAAATTGTTAAATTTTCAACCAAACACTTGTATTTGTATCGAGGAATTATTTCAGGTTACTTGACAGAATAAAAATATGAATATTAAGCGAAAAGTACATTTTCTCCGTTCAAATACTTTGATACAAATCCGACAGAAAAATGTTTTTTCTCGTAAAATTTAATTATTTTCAGTATTAATAAATTGTTGCAACAACAGCTTACAAAAAATTTCAAGATCATTTTTGGTTAAACAAATTTTTTTTAATAATTTTGTTGTGTCTCCTAAACTTTTTTTTTCATACCTTACGTCGTTTTTTAACAAATTTAATTTTTCGTTTTTTATGTAATTTTTTACGATTAAGGCAAAAACTGCAAGACCTATCAAAAAATTATTCATGAAAAACATGTGGATGCGTTTGCATCTTTTCTTTATTTCATTTTTTACTATTAAAACCAAAGCTACGTATTTCATAAAAAAATTAATTAACAATTAATTTGTAACTTTTTTTCACTAAAGAACTTAAAAATTTTTTTTTTAACTTGTTTCGTTCGTCCAAAACTTGAATTTTTTAGTTTTATTGTCCTTTCTCACGAATGAAACAAAACCTAGATATCCTATAAAAAAACTGATTATTAACAAAAATCTAGATATTCTTTCGATACATAATTATTGTTGTTTCGTGTTTTATCGTATCTTGCATCGTTTCACTGCAAAATGATCATTGTAATTGGAAAACCTTGTTCTCTTTTCTTCAAAATTTAACTTTTCAGTTAAATTTTTCCAAAAATTATTTTAATGAACTGAAAAGTTCACTATTCAATTTTTTGTTAAAAATTTACCTTGTTTGGTTAAAAATTGAATTATTTCTGCAAAAATTCATGTGTTTTGTTAGTTAGTGGAAGCTTCTAATGTGTCCCCTAAGGGTTTACATTTTTCATTCACCCTCTTCCTATTCCTTAACACACCTCCCACACCCTTTTTGGTGGTATCATGTGTTTTGTTAAAAAAAAAATCTTTTTCGTTAGACATTTTTGGTTCGAAATTCATTGCTTCAACTAGAAAATTAATGTCCCTTATTTGCAATTAATTTTCCAAGTAAACGTTTAATTTTATTAGATATTCAAATTCTTGATTTAAAATTTATGCATTTTGTTAAAAAGTATTTATTTTCAATATAGAATTGATCTTTTTACCACAAATTTAACTAAATTTTTTGTGGACATTTTTTTGTAGAGATTTTATCTTTTTGGTAGGAAATTGATGAGTTTGGTTAAAAAATTTTTTATTTGTTTAAAAACTTATTTCTTTAGCTGAAAATCGACCTATTCTTTTTTTGCTGCTAATTTAAATTTTTTATTTAAAAAGTCAGCTACTTTCTTCTAAATTGGTATTTTTGGTAAAAATTGATTTTTGTTGTTAAACAATCATTTATTTGGTAGAAAATTACTGTTTTTAAAATGGAAATTAATATTAAAAACTAAATATTTAACAAAATTTTTAAATTTTTGTCTGCATTTTTGTTATAGGCGATTAACCATTCTATTTTCTGTCAAAAAATTGCTATATACTTTTTTGGAAAATCATTTTTTTGTTGAAGATTCATATTATTTGTTCAAAATTCATCTTTTTGGCTGAAAGTTGAAGTATTTGATGTAAAAATTACTATTTTTTAATTGAAAGTTCAATGGCGGTTCTGAAATTTAAACTAATTAGTACTTTTTTTTAATGACGTTTTTTTCATTTTCATTGATAATTAACCTTTTTTGATTGCAAATCTATTTCTTTGCTCAAAATTCATATTTCTTGGTTAAAGATTAACTAAGTAATGTTGTGTCAAAAAGTCATCTTTCATGGTAGGAATATCTTCTTTTAGTAAGTAAATAAATTTTTAAATTTTAAATTTTTATCCTCGTATTTGAATCTTAGAAGTCAGAGAAAATCAGAAAGTGCTCCATAACACATAGCAGAATTTAAAAAAAAAATTATATCAGCTTAGCCCCTCCAGAAAAATATTTCCGCAAAAATAGAGATATTGTTTGAAATATATTTCTCTATAATTTTTATTTATTCATAAATAAAAAGGCAACACAAATTTAAACATTTAGGTAAATTTGCTACTTTTTAGTACTTATATAAGAGAAGATAGTTATAACCAATTATAAATTTATTTAAAAATTATTTTTGTTTAACATTGATTATTCAATTGTCACTAAAGGAAATGAAAAGTTAAGCAAAAGTTACAAATTTCAGAAAAAAAACCCGCAAGTATCTGGCATTAATATAGATAAAGATAACGACTAACAATAATTTTTTGTTTAAATAATTATTTTTGCTGAATTTTATTAATTATTAAGACAATCTAAGCAAAAAACAGACAAAAACAGCATATTATTAACAATAACAATAATAATTTTTTTTACAATTATATTTGTTACATTAATTAACTATTAACACTCCTAATTAAAAATTAATTAAAAGGTTGGTTTAAAAATTCTACCATTTGTTGCAAATTTTAATATTTCGTTAGAAGTTCATCTTTTTTAGTTTGTCTATTTTGGTAGAAAACTGATTTTTTTGGTCAAAAATTCATATTTTTGGTTGAAAATTCATAATTTTTGTATATAAAATTAATTTTGTAAATTAAAATTTTATCTGTCGGGTTGAAAATTCAACTACTTCGTTTAAAATGGAAATACTCCTTTAAAAAAACAAATTTTGTTTTGTTCAAGCACAATCATTTTATTACAAAATGTATTTAGTTGAATAAAATTCACCTACCTCGTTTTAAGTTAAACTAATTTGTAACCAAAAATATGTATAAAATATTCCTAATTTTACTAAAATATTTTAATTTGTAGTTGTAAATTGCTATTTTTCTTAAAAATTTAAACATAAAGCTTTTAAATTTTATCACTATCTAAAAATTAATCTTTTTGGTTCGAACATTAAAAGTTTTTTTAAAACCTCTGAATCCAAAAAACAGGTTTTATGAATGTGTCTGTCTTTCTGTCTCTCTAATAACTTTTGAAAAATTAATCTTTTAAATTGACCTTTGATATACTCTTTTGTGTCAAAAACTAAATGTCAAGTTTGATAGCTAGATATTTTGGATAAAAATTTAAAAAATGAGCACATCGTGAAAATGTTTGAGATCACTTTTTTCGAAATTCAAAAATCCTCTTTACGGTTGCTCATGTTAATTGAAAAAGAAAACATTTTCTCTAATTATTTCAATTAAAAAAACAAAAAATACAAGAGTTATAGCAATTATAAAATTCAAAAAATAAACGAAAATTAAAATTTTAAGCTAAATAACGCGCTATATGAAAAAAATGAATAAATGAAAGATGTTGATTTTTGAAGGTCTTACAAGATTACCATAACAACTTTTTGTGTTTTTTCGAAAAATTTAAAATTCAAATTTGACGGCACAAAACTAGACGTGTGCATTCAGTCGGATCGAATCTGATATTTTCAATACGATCTGCGTTCATTATCGGATCGGTTAATTCGATTCGATCGGTGTTGCTGTCGGATCGAATTTTTCGATTCGATCGGCGCGTCGATCGAATGTCGAAAAACCGACATTCGATCCGCGCTACGATCGGATAGAAATTTTCGATCCGATAAGTGCGTCGATCGAATGTCGAAAAACCGAAATATTACCTTCGAATCGGTTTTTCGATTCGATT
>JAAAKG020135738.1:0-13431 GCA_010014905.2 Druon quercuslanigerum | reverse complement strand
ATCGACAATTCCCATTACCTTACACTTTCGTGCCGAAAAAGGAAGTCTTATTTCTTCTAGTCTTGTGAGGATATATATATATATATATATATATATATATATATATATATATATATATATTTCTATAATAATAGACAGTAATAAAAACCATTAACAATAAGCACTTTGGGTTTGTTTTGATAAAAAAACGCCTTTTTTCAGTCTCTTCTTACAATTGACTAACTCGAGGCAGTTAAAGTAAAAGAGATAACTGTAAAATAAATTTCGTAACATTCGAAATATTATTGGATATTTATAATGATATTAAGAGTACATTTAAATGATTCAAAGGTACTCCTAAGGGTTTTAAATATATTGAGAAATTTTTTAAACTGTAACGAATTTAGGTTGTTCATAAAAATTCCAAGAAATTGTAAATAACTTTTCAAAATTTGAAGAAATTCCAAAGGACTTTAAAGACGTTAGGAAATTTTAAAAATCATCAGGAATTTTCAACATATTTAAAAAGCTTGAAAGGATTTTTAAAACTTTCATAGGATTAACAATATATTATAGTATTTTTAAAGATTCCAATTATTTCAAATATTTTTAAAGATACAAGAAATTTTGAATAATTTGAAGGGATTTCTAAAGATTTTAAAGATTTTATGGAAATATTAAAACTTTCAAGGATATTTCGAATTATTTAAGAACTTTCAAAGGATTTCAAAAAAATTCTTAGGACCGTTACGTATTTAAGGTTATTTTCAAACATTTCAAGAAATTCATAAATGATTTCAATAATTTTAAGCAATTCCAGAGGATTTCAATATTTTAGGGATTTGTTTTAATTCGAAGAAATCTTTAAGTTATTCAAAAAGTTACTAAGGATTGCAGAAGATTTCATAGGATTAAAAGTATTTTGTAGTATGTTTTAAAAGTCCAAGAAATTTGATTCATATTTTAATAATTGGAAGGGAGTCCAAAGGATTTGGAAGATATCAGGGAATTTTTTAAGTTGTGAGGATTTTTCCGAATATTGAAAAACTTGAAAATTCCAAAGATTTTTCAAATTATTTAAAAACTTACAAAGGATTTCAGAAGAGTTCATATCATTCAAAGTATTTTAGGATATTTTGAAAAATTTCAAGAAATTCTAAACATTTTAAAGATTTTAGGAAATGTTAAAAATTCTAAAGGTTTTTCAAAACATTTAAAAAGTTTCGATGGATTTCAAAACCATTTTATAGAATTGAAAATATTTTTAGGTATTTTAAACGATTCAAATAAATTTTGGAAATGTTTAATAAATTAAAGGAATTCAAAAGGGTTTAAAAATTTTAGGGAACTTTTTAAAGTATAAGGAAATTTCAAGGTATTGAAAAAATTTTAATGGATTTCAAAAAATTCCATAAGATTGAAAATTTTTTTTTATATTTTTCAAGATATCAAGAAATTTTGTGTAGATTTCAATAATTTGAAGAAATTCCGAAAAAAACCTTTCAAAATATTTTAAACGGTTGATGAAATTTGAGGTTTTTTGTTAAATTCCAAGTAATTTTAATAGATTTTTTAATAAGATTTTAGGACGTTTTCAAAATTCTAAAGAATTTTCAAAATATTAAAAAATTTTAAAGGATATCAAAATATTCCTTAAAATTGGAAATTTATGAGTTATTTGTAAAGATTCTAATATATTTTAAGTAGGTTTTAATAAATTAAAGGAATTTTGAAGGTTTTTTTAATATTTTAGGGTATTCTTAAAATTGTAAGGATTTTTTAGGATACTGAAAAACTTTTAGAGAATTTAAAATATTTCATAAGATTGTACATATTTTTGGATATTCTCAATGATACCAAGAAATTTGAGGTTTGATTTGAATTCAGAGACTCAAAATGCGTAACAATACTACAGTTGATAATCGACTTTTATTTCTAGAAATAAAACATGCATAAACCCGAAATTTTTTTTCAATTTCTATTTCAATTAGGAGGTCGGATTCGGATTCAGCGCCCCAAAATAAATACGGAGACATTAGTCAGGTGCAAAGTACAAACAACTTTTTTTTGTGGGCCTTTGTTATCGTTCTTTTTTCACAGAAAATAACTCATTTCCATCTTATTTGCATAGGAATACCTTTTGTATGATTTAATTTTATGATTTAATTAAATAATATGTTATGCTATGTTATGTTATGATATGAAATGCTATGATTTAATTTGAATAAGTTATGACGATACATATAAGATAAGAAATCATTTTTTCGAGGATAAATATGACGATTTTCTATTTACTAACCTTAATTATCTATAACAAAGATAAACGTTATGTGTTGACGATATTTTGCAACATAATAATATTGATCAGCTATTTTGATATGTCAACATAAATTATGAAACATATGAGGTGAGAAAAAAAATGTTCTGCAATAAAATATAAAATTTTTTTATTTTTTAAATTATGTTTATATGTTATTGAATTAGTTATAAGATATTTTGATACAAATCAGGCAGCAAAAGTTTATTTTTCAAAAAAAAATCTTAATTTTGTTATTTTTAATATATTTGCATAACAGGAGTTTATATTAGATTAGTAGATCATTTTTGATCAAACAACTTTTGTCTCTTATGTCGTTTTTCCACAAATATAATTGTTTTGCTTTTATCCTTATATTTTCGATTTATAGAAAATCTACACGTCTATTACATGTGCAGAATTCCTGTAAATAAAACAAAGATTCAAATGACCAAATTTGGACAACCACCATGAAATTATCCTATTGCAATTCCAAAAAAGATACAAATTTTTCTAAAAAAGAAAAGAATTATTTATTTGGACAAAAATGAAAAGGATGTTAGAAAAATAAAAGGGCAATTAACCAAATTTATTAAATCGCAAAGAAAATAATATTGGTAAAAAATAATCACCATCGTATCGACACTCCTACAGCACTCTTATCAAGGCAAGGCAAATTTTAGCAGGTAGGAACAGCAACGAAAGCACGATACCTGCTGTTCTTACCTGCTCAAACTTTTATAGAGGTTGAAAAAATTTGGTCCTTAAATTCTTGGTTTTATTCTTAGTGATTCTGCATAATAACTTGATTATTGCGCATTAAATAGAATTTTATATTTTATTTAAATTCTATTTCAATTTATTTTAATTCACTCGCCAATTCTAAAAAAATATTTAAGATGAACTTGTAGATCCTTCTTGGCTTTTTATTTATTGTTTTTCGTTAGTTTTCGCAATTAAAACAAAAAGTACTCTTCTTATAAAAAAATATTATTGAAAAAAGTTTTTTTTGGATGAGAAACTTTTGATCATTCATTTTTATCACAGCTTGTGCCATTCGTCTAAAAATGAAATGAAATTTTAAAATTTCATTTTTTACGATTAAATCAAAAACTACGCGTTTAAAAAATCAACATTTTTCTTCCTGCGACTTTGTTTACATCGTGTGCTGTTTTGTCTTGAAATTTTCATTTTTTTTTTGTTTTGAAAATGCTATAACTCAAAAAATTTCCTTCTTATTAAAAAAGTCTTTAGGATATGTTGTTTAATTTCCCGAGTAATATGAATAGCTGTAGATAAAATTTTTGAATCTTGGAAATTAATGTTCTTCAACGTTTCTAAGCTGCTCTAACATTTTAAATTTTTATCCAAAAAACGAAAATTATAGATCACCATCACAATTGAATGAAGTTTATCCTTCACAAGAACTTATCAACGGACAACGAAATCAACCATTGTACCTTTTTCCAAGATCAGGTTCAAGGCTTGTTTCGACAACCTATACTTCAGTTGCCTCTAACAATCACACCAGACAAGAATTTTAAAATCCAGATGATTTTAAAAACTAGAGACCGCTCCAACTGTTATGCATCAACGAATCTTCCAATCAGAACAATCAACTCCTTTTTAAAGTAGAAATAGGAGGCTTTTGCCTAGAGGAGGGAAACATCAAGGATCAGAATCTACAAAATTCAAAGGATAATTAATTAAGATGACATGTTCACATTAAAAAGCATGGATCAGAAAATGCAAAATTTTTTAAATCATCAATCACAGAAAATTATAGATCACGATGATAATTTAATGAAGTTTATGTTTAATAAAACCCTATCAACGGACCCCGAAAACACCCGGTGTGTCTTTTGTCGAGACCTATTTTAAGGTTGGTTTCCCAACTTATTCCTCATTTGGTTCTAGCAATCTTATCAGAGAGGAACTTCCAAATAAAAAAAATTTTGTAAACTGAACGATAAGAGGATAGCGCTACAGTTTGAATCTGATTAATGCACATGAAAGAGAAAATAATCTGCTACTAATCATATCATTAATGTACGCATTAAAAGTAAGCGTACTATCATACAATATTCCTAAGTCCCGAATAATTTTTTCTCTCTCAAGTTTAATGCCGTAGATGAAGTAAAGATACCATAGTACAACGTTTTTCTTTGAGAAGAATAGAAGAAGAATAGAACCTTTCGTGGAGATGCTTTAAAGCTCAATTTCTTCACCTTGCACTATTCATTTTGGAGGTACACCTGATTTAGGAATAAATCAGACCTATGAATAGCATCCGAAATGTACAATTTTTCGACTTTCTTTTAAGTATAACGCTTTAAGAGTAACTAGTTTATGGTTGGCATTCATATTGTTGAGTTTTCGCAGTAGTATTTGGTGATCAAAATTATAAAAAAAAAAATGTAGACGTCAGTAAAAATGATGACTACCTGATCTTAGTTTACCATGTTGATAAGTAGTTTTTTGGTGCCACTATGTCATAAATGATTTGATGAAGGCAAATTTCGAAAATTTTGGAAAAGTTATTAAGTATTGCAATTGTTATAGTAAATAGCATTATTTTTTAATCCCTTCTTCCTCCCGGAAATGTGTCTTTATGCAAAGATAGGTTGTATAAATTTGTGAGAGAGTAGATGAATACAGATGAACAGTCTTTGACAAGAAAGGCTGGAATAAGGTTAGTTCCAGATATTTGTTTTTTATTTGATAACTTCCTTATAGCTGTGGATGCATCATTCTCATCCTTTTTAATGAAGTCTTCAGGAATCTCTTAAAAAAGTCAATTTTTGATACCTCTTGCGTTCTGATAATACACTCTGATTTTCGAATTGTTCACGTTTGTGGCATCAATATGATGTTCCTTTTCCCCTCTTTCTAGACTTTTTTCCATTGTTCGTTTTTGTTCCAAATAGCATTTTAGCTGCAATGGCGTACAATGGTTGGTGACTCTACACCATGTCGAGAAACACTCATAGTATTAGCGAATAATTTAGGAAGTTCCGGATTTATGGTTTTGCGAATATTAGCGGCAGCTTTGTCATCCCTAGACTGGATCTTTGCAGCGCATTGGTTATCGATCTTTCTACTTTTGTGCAAAAGTTGAGTTGCGTTACAACTCAAGGCAAATCAATTGTGAATTCATTTGAAAATATGCGTCCTCTCACAATATTAAGATCAGCAGCGTCAAATAAATTAATTCCTAATTCTCATAATTACTCTTTCATACCAGACTCCCCTGTCATAGGAAGAAATTCTGTTAATTAAAGAAAAAGCAAGTCATTAAATTCTACTTCGAAAGGAGAATCTTCAGACAAAAGTTGGAGATTATCCCAGTTGAAAAAAGGATCAAATCATTGAGAAAATTGACTGGCACAATTATTAGAAAGAATCGTTCCCAATGTAGAGGACTATAAAGACATATCTTTATCTGATTACTCCGACTTCAAGAATTATTCTTTTTACTCGGATGATGGAACTTCCTCTCCTCCACACAAAGAAACTGATTCATGGAAAGCTTATAGTTTTCCAGTAGTAGGTTAGCTTTTGCCTGAGAAGAATAAAAAGTTTATAGAATTTTCGCCTGCAATAGAAGAGCTAAAGCCAACATTCCCCAAACCTTTGGCGGAACTGGAAAACCAGGAAGTACAATGTCAACACCTTCGTAGTGACTTTTGAAACCAAATTCGCTATTTAGAAGCTCAAAAGAAATTACAGGCTTCCCTAACTTTTTTAGCGTTACTAATTCATCATTTGGATCTGCTGGGTAATTTCGATATTGCTCTTGATAGATTCACTCATGGTTTGTTCCGTCAAGAGAAAAAACTTTAATCGTCTATTATGTCCTTGGTAGAGCAGCAACTAAATATAAGTGAGAAGGTAAAGAAGACTCTCTTGGAAAATGAATCTACTTTTCGACGAACGTTCCGTCCGCATTCCTGTTGACCATTTCCTTAGTCCCAGAATGAGACGGTTCCCTAAACCAAGTTTCAATATTAAGCCTTCAAACAAGTATCTGAAACCAAAAAAATTTCATTTAATAACCCATCCTGATCACTCGGTGTCACTTTCAGATCATTTTCCTGTCTTGGTGTCCTCCTGTTGTCTTCCTGCTTCAATTAGTCAACCAGGCATTCCGAAAGTAAACAAAAATAAGTCATCGTCCTACCTCAAGTGGATGATAGCAAGCGGCAAAGGTTTTTGAGTGATCTCTATTTATCAAATAAGCCTAAAGTTAATTTTGAGGAAATCGATATCGACTGTTTAAGCTTGAATCTTACGAAGGCAATTGTTGATAGTGCGAGATTAGCTGATATGTATGAAGAGGGGCTAAGCAAGCGGGGCTAACTTTTCCGAAGTGACTAAATCAAATTATATCAAAGCTAAAAAATCACACCAAGTTCTAATCTAATGTAACAAATCGAGATTTGAAAATGAAATTCTTGCGGGCCTTAAGACGGTTAATAATAGTAAGACCTTTTGGGAAATCGCTAATAAATTTAGGGGACGGAAAATCAAATCAAATCTCCTCACCACAAAAGCTTGTGAAAATTATATCGTCTCTACACTCCCGCAGAGACGCCTGTCATCATCCTTATTTACGGATGTTCGACATCCGTTATTAGATAGTAGCATTACAACAAACGAAATTATGCTGTCAATCAACAAAACATAATCTAATAAAGCCCCAGGAGCAGATCAGATCTCAAATAGCTTTTATAAAAATTTGCCAACTAATTGGCTCTTGTATCTTGAGTCACTTTTTAACAAAATATTTGAAAATAAATACTTGCCACTTGCTTGGACAAAATCCTTGACACATATGCTTCATCAAAAACATGATCTCTCAGACCTCAATAACCTTAGACCGATAGCTCTCCTAAACTCCATTTTTTAAATTTTCACTCAGATTTTACGGAATAGAGGTTGTGTCGATAATATTTTCAATTTGGCCGTAATCTCACAGATATATTTACAAAAAGTAATTAGGATATTGTAAATTATATATTAGAGAGCATCAACTCGCTTATGATATGAGGATAGACTCTCAGATGAGTTACTTATTACTACGGAGGAAATCCTGCAGGGTGAAATTTTGAGTCCCATAATATTTAACTTCTTAATCTCTGACATTGAGATTTTCTTTAGGGGAAAAGGTTTGGTAAGCCTTAGAATTTTGAATGACAAAGATATTATGGTTTTAATTTATGCAGACGATTTAGTTATTCTAGCCGAAAATTTTTTTAAAAACTGGTAAATACGTTAAACAGCAGACCAAATTTCATACTTCATTTACTTTCATTAAAATGTACAACTGAATGTCAAAGTGAATGTAAGTTTAATTTAAAAAAATAAAATAAAATTATATTGGAAAATGGACATTATCTACTTAAATTTCTCAAATATTATCACTTATGTTGTTATATAATAACTTTTAAAAATATTTACAAATTAAAGGAACACTATTTAGTTGGGAGTTTTTATATATAAATAATAATCATTTAGAAAAAACACGCCTTATTTGACAATCAAACAAGAAGCAGGCAAATTATTTCCGAGGTTACTTAATTAAATGTTTGCTAATAATTAAAAAACACACACGAATGGGGAAGTGGAATAAATTAACGGGATGTTGCAACGCCGTGGGTATTCCCCCAATACCACCAAATTGTATAAAAGATTGAGCATACTCTAAACCCATTAATTCGTACAAACACGGTTCTTGAAAATCCTGGTTAAATATATCAAATCTGTGAAATCTGTGAAATTTGTGAAATTTTTAAAATCCTCAAAATCTTTTTGGGATCTTCAAAATATTTTTAAATGAAGTACATATAAAGTGAAAATGAAGTCTACATTTTCTGTACAACTGCTTGCACTTACGTTTTTCATTATTTATATTGGTAAAATTAATTATGTAATAGTATATCAATAATAATTTGTAAATTTTTCGAAATCTTCTTTAAAAGTTTAAAATTGTCAAATTTTCAAAACGTTTCTGACTAATTTGAAATTATAATAAAATCGTTGTACAATTCCAATTTTTTTTAAATGTCGGAAGTTTTGGAAATATTTTTTAAAACTTTGCTAGTTTTTTAAATATTTGAAATTATTACATTTCTAGAAAATCTAAAAGTCCTTGTTCAATCTTCGAAAATTGTTCTGGTAAATCATAATATTTTTATGAAACTTTTGAAATATTTAAAACTTTTATGTAATTGTTTTAAATTTGTGTCATTTTTTAAAATCTTTTGCACACTTCTAAAAATCTAGTGTACACTTAAAACTTAAATGGTTCACCCATGCTAAGAAATTAGTCAATATTTGTTATTTTTTCATACTTCAAATATTTAACTTCTACAGTTCGAATTGATAGATATAATATTAATTTAAACATTTTTTTTATTGCGGAATAATATGCATGCCATAATTATGTGTGAATCAATAATTCATCATTCATATTTTAATAGCAAAAGAAAAACATTGATTTAACAATTGATCATGAAAGTAA
Source organism: Druon quercuslanigerum (assembly GCA_010014905.2). Taxonomy (NCBI): domain Eukaryota; kingdom Metazoa; phylum Arthropoda; class Insecta; order Hymenoptera; family Cynipidae; genus Druon; species Druon quercuslanigerum. The sequence continues at coordinate 4,633 of JAAAKG020135738.1, read as the reverse complement.
AGAAATAAGATTACCAGAATTTACATTTGAGATTTTTTCTTCACATAGCATTGAGTTGGAATTTCTCAATTTTGCCTGAGATTGAAATGTAACATCAACAATTAATATTCATATTATTTGTATTTCGTCAAATCAATAAAACCAAATAAAAACTTTTCTTTGGGTAACTTGTTTATATAATAGCTATATTCTATGGATGAGCCAAAAAAAATTATGTTGACTCCATACAGTTTTTTTTAATTTCAGTAGTAGACTAGAATATATTTTGTATCCTTCCCATATTTTTCAGTAGAAGCATCTCCATCTGCCTGAAAAGTCGATATAATTTTTTTTGTTGTAAATTTGAAAATATATAATCTTTTTTTGTAGAACTGAGTACGCAGTCCGACAAAAATAATCAATTTCAAGGATCCTACTCCGTAAATCAACTACCTTCATTTACTCCAAGAAGAAGCAGTCGATTTTTGGCTTTAGAAGGACAAAAAAATTTGATATCAAAAAATTCAAGATTGTCAGAATCATTAGTAAAAGGAAATCAAAGATCAGCATCTACAGTGCATGAAGGTCAAACTTCAAAACATGGACAAAACAATCCAGTCAAGTCTCATTTTTCAGTACATGGTAAAATACTTGGCACAAGATCTGCTTCGTTAGCCCAATCTTCAGCTGGCTCTAGCAATCCTGTTGCAGAAGAACAACTGTTGAAGGAGAACTACGAAGAAAATTTGGAAAGTCCACCTGTGACTCCACCAGATCAAGGAATTTTGCAATATAATCATCCACCTGCTCGACCAACTAAAAAAAGATTATATAGAATAGAGGACGGACAAGAAAGTACAGTCTCTACAGGAAACTCAAGATACACAGGATTCTAATCACCAATGAACCAATAAATGTGTTTAGACTATGCTAAAGAATATTTTTATATAAGAAACTGAATGTGTATTATCTAGCCTTCAGGCTCTTTTCACTATTTTTGTCAACTTTCTCATCTCTAGATCTCATTAAAGTTTTCGTTAAGCAAGAGAAATTGACAGAAAGCATGTTTTTGTCGTAAACTGAAATTACTTTATTTGTACTAAGGCTGAACCAATAGGATGCCTCATCTGGTTTGCTGGTCAGTATCATTGTCTCGATTTAAAGTTACCCGACTGATACTGTGACCCTTGCTCAAGGATAACTTTTCTGAGTAGCACATCGTTGCTACTTATTTCCCAAATTGTCACGAATTAAAAACCTGAAGTGGCAACAGGACATCTAGGGACTGATCCTGAAAAGGGCCTGGGATAGAAGGGGCTGGAGAGTCAGTACTTGAGAGACACGCTCGGTACAAGACGAATTGCTGATTATTGTCATCGTGACGTAAAGTTTTCTGTTTTATTTTGTAACAAAATTTCTAATTCTTACAGTTTCATTTGTTTTTGTATTTCTATAGTGTATGAAATAAATTGCTATTAAATCAACATAGGACTTTTTTAATCTGCATGCATTCAATTTAATTTGCATACATTTAATTTAATCTGGAAAACTTAAAACAGAACATAATACAGTTTGGTAGAAGTAATTGTTATTAACCTTTAGCGAACAAAACAAAATAAAATTAAGATTACATGTCTGTTTTACCAAAGCTTGAATAAAAAAATTCAAGATTATCAGAATCATCAGTCACAGTCACAATTTTTTAAATTCATTTTTTACAAGAACGTATCAACGGTTCAAGGCCTGGTTTTCCAACCAATTCTTCAGTTGGCTGGAGCAATGCTACCAGAGAGAAATTTCAAAATAAAGAAAATTTTGTAAACTTGACTCCACCCACTACTCCTACAAATCAAAAAGTGGTCCAACCAGAACAAACAGTTTCTCCTTCAAGTAGAAATAGAAAATTTTCACCTAGAGGAGACAGACATTAAGGATCAAAATCTACAAAATGTATTAGAAAAATTTTAAATAAAAATCTTTTTAATTTCTCCGTGATTGCATGGTTTTGATTTATTTCGAATGCTTAAATCCTATGTTAAACCTCTCGAGATATCAATGAGAAGATTTGAGCGATATTATTTTAATTTTTTTTCGTAGTTAAGTAATTTCTGCGCTAATTAAATCATTCTTATTTTAATTAGGGATCATTCATAAATTACTGAAGATGTTTTCCATAAATTAAGAAGCTTAAAAAAATGCATTATAGTTAAAAATGTTTGTAATGATGATGGCTGCAAAAAACCGTGTGGCGAAGACCCCAAAATTAAGAGTTGAAAGCAAAAATTTAATCACAAACTTATAAAAACAGTATTTCCAAATTCTTTACTTGCTAGATACAATGCATTTAATGCATCAACCATGTAAAAAAATTACGATCTCGCAGCAGGCGCGAAATACCCACAACGTAAGGGACGATTGTGGAAAATGCGAAAAGTCTAACCCAACCAAACAAAAGGTCTTGAATTTTCTTTTGTAGTAAATGCATCAACCTTAATATCTTTAGTATGCAATCTACTTTTCAACACTCTAGCAAGAGTAAAAAACCCCCAAATTGAGGGTTGAACGTGAAAAAATTTTTAAAATGTGATCAAAAATTTCGAAAGAAGTATCCCTAATTTGTTTGGTTTAAATATGTTCCATTATATGTTTCTAATATGTAAAAAAAAAACTTTCAACCCCCTAGTAGGCTTCAGACCCCCTTAAAAAAGGGTTGATATTTAAAAAAATCAATTCCAAAAATTAAAGAAGGTACCCTGGATCTTTTGTTTTACTTAATACGTTGCATTAGATACGCTAGATGTCTAAAAAAAGTTGCATCCCTTTAGCAAGCACAAAACACTCCCAAAATAAGGGTTCAATGTGAAAAAATACAAAAGAAGTAATAAAAAATTTAAAAAAAAGGATTCTCAATTAAAAAAAAAATATATTGCTTCACGTTTTAGATATGTAGAAAAATTAATAGGCTGTTAACTTGCTACTAAAATGCGTAAAAGATTTTTTATATGAACAACTTCATGTTAAGTCATATGAAGAATGTAAGCTATTGTTAGAAATTTTGATAAAAATTGCAGTATTTGTTCTCTTAGGTGTTGGAAGAAAAACTCTAAAATGATTTTTGAAAAATTCAAAAAACTTAGAGTATATTGAAAATTCAACATTTTTGAATTTTAATTTAACTCTCATAAGTTTGGACCAATTTACTATCCAAAACAGTTCATTTTCGAAGAAAAAAAGATATGAACAAAGCGATTAAGTTTTCAAAAATATAATTATTTTTTTAATTAAATAGTACAATTTTTAACGAAAAGAGATAAATATTAACAAAAAGTATGATGGTAGACTTTTCAAATAAACAAAATAAAAATAATTCTATTTTCGTACTGATTTCTGTATTATTTCAGTTAGCTTTGAAGCGAAATAACAAGAAAAAGAATACACATTTCTTGTAAATAGCGAGAAAAGAAAAAATATCTAATAAATGGTAAAATAAGGGAATAGGGATGACAGTGTGAAGACCTCTATTTTTAGTTTCCAAGAAGGTCAACACTTTGTTTTTGGCTAAATGGAAAAATATTTGTACTGCACTATATATGGTGCAACGCTTGTGGTAAGAGATTTATTAAACCATAAATTTACGATAATAGTTATCATTAATTGGGTTGATTGTCAGTCACCTCAGATAACGAACTTGACAGCTTAAAAAATATTTCTTTAAACCTGCATCTTATTACGAATAATTCAAAAAAATACACCCTCACAGGATTAAAGTCACAAAACTTATGAGGGTTAAATTAAAATTCAAAAATGTTCAATTTTCAATGTGTTCTAAGTTTTAAAAAATTTTTTAAAATCATATTAGAGTTTTTCTTTCAACACCTAAAAGAATAAATACTGCAATTTTCATCCAAATTTCTAACAATAGCTTACATTCTTTAGATGACTTGACATGGTATTGCTCATATAAAAAAAAATGACACGTTTTAGTAGAAAATTAACAGCCTAATAATTACAAAATAATATTATAATATATTAGTACATTTATTTGTTATAAACAAATTTTATGAACAAATTAGCAAATAGCCTTATTATCGGTAAAATTTTTTTTCTGTTTACTAAAAGTTCCTTTTATTAATGTAGGAATGATATATAATTACAAAAATAATTTAAAAGATTATAATAACCATTCTTATAAACAATTCTTACGGAAAAATATTAAAATTTCAGATTTATTCAAATTATAATTTTTCTTTTTAATATTTGATAAAATATAACAATTAAAATTGTAGTAAACAAATTAGATAAACAAAATTAAAATATTGGCCCTTTCGTATAGACATTTTTTTTGTTTTTGCACTGGATATGTTTTAAGCTATTGGATGAATGACTGCTAGTCACAACAATATTAAGAAAGTTAACAATAACAATTGTTATAAATAATTCTCGTAATAAAACATTAAAATTTAAGGTTTTATCAAATTTTAATTTTCTTTAATTGCTAGAATGGCTACTGATTTTCCTAAAAAATGTATCTTTTATAATATTTAATAAAATATAACAACTTAAATCTTTTTAAACAATTAAGATAAACAAATTGTGCAAAAACAAAAAAATTTCTATGCGAGAAGGCTGAAATTTTGATTTTGTTTATCTAATT
>JAAAKG020135737.1:0-13431 GCA_010014905.2 Druon quercuslanigerum | reverse complement strand
TGTGTGTGTGTGTGTATGTGGGTTTGTTTGTGTATATTAATAATTATATCTATGGTTTTTCGTATGTTCCACAAGAAAGGTTCATTAATTCATTAGATGGATTAAAAAATAGATATTTTAAGACCAAGTTGTTTCATTAAAAAAAAATATATAGTTGATAGTTTAAGCAACAGTCAACAAATTTCTGACAAAATACTGAAATTATTTATTATAATTAACATGAAGTAATAAATATTAGGCTTCAACCATAAAAAGTTGAAATTTAACCCTGAAATTTCTAAATTCTAAATTATTTTAAATTTTAAACGAAAGTGAGGGGTATGAGGTGTGAAACGGAAAAAGGCGGTAAAAGTGATGAATAGAAAGCAGAAGAATTAGAGGGGAAGGTGGTGATTAGAGTGTAAAACGAAAGGATGGAAAAAGGCTTAGGAAGATGGAGGTCAGGTCGGAAAGAGAAGTATATGCCAGGGGGGAGGGCGAGAAGAAAAGTACTTGGGAGAGGGTAGAGAATATGATGTAACAGAAAGTGGGAGAGCGTATAAATGAAAAGAAGGAGATTAAAGGATTGAAGATAAAGAGCGCATAAGGAAGGGAGGAGGTATGAGTGCTGCTAGAGAACATAGGGTTGGGTTGAAGGCAAGGTAGGGAAGGTTAGGCTTTAGTACAGAAGGGATAATGAAATTGCATCTATGGAATTAGAGAGGGTTAACACAAAAGAAGGTATTTTAAAAAAATAGGAAAGAAATGGTGATGCCGTGGTGGGATAGGGAATGTTAATAGATGAAAAGAAAGGTGGAAAGGAAGTACAGGGAGTAGAAATAAGGAACTGCTGTTGATGTGTAAGAAGAAAGAGCAGGAAAAGGAGAAAGATCTGAAAAAGGAGTTGAAAAATGTTAAGCCAGAATTAGATGGAAGAGATATGAGGGGATCAGAAGAACGAGAGAGGTAGATGGAGAGGAGATGAATGACGAGGAGGCAGAGAGAATATAAGGAAGTCAAAAAGGTCTAAGGCAGCAGGCTGGATGGGGTAGAGAACGAAGCTTGGCTCCTTGGCACACAGGAGGTTAGGGAGAGGCAGAAGGGGTTAGCGAAAAGAGTATTGAGGGGGCAACGATTTCCAAGAGGGTGACTGGAGGAGTTAATCACTGTATAAAAAATTGAATAGGGAGAGGCAGGACAATGATAGAGGGATAACGTTGATGAATACTGCGTACAAAGTATACGCGTTAGCGTTGGCGGATACGCTGCGCAAAAAATGTCATCTTAGAAGATGATTTGTTGTCGAAAGTAATGTACCAATTCGACTCTTCTTCATCTGTGAAAATCTTCGTTAAAACATCAGAAAGTTTCTGGAGAAACTGTGATGACAGTCATAATCGTCAAGTCCGTTGTTGATGTTGTAGCGATTACAAGCTGCTTGCAGTTGGTGATTTATGTCCAGATATTCGTATTTTCTTTTACGATTTTCAAAATTTTTAGAAGCGGGAAATTTATTTCGTTTGTGGCAGTTTCTTTGTGGGTAAGGCTGTCTGAGTTTGTTTCGATAGGTTCTAATTCACTTGATATAATATCCTCACGTTGCTCAAAATAACAATTATGCAACTGACTGTTCTCTCGAGAAAGAACCTGGCAAATGAAAAAGTAAAATGACTTTTTCGATTTACATAATTTTATAGAAGTTATCGGCATCTATTTTCCGATATAGAAGAAAAATTGGGTCTAAAAATTACCACGAGAGTTTTGCCATCAGCGTTGTTGCTTTTACATTATCCGCACACAAGTTGCTGATCATTTCTAAGGGTGCATCATTTCTAAGTGTGATAACCTGACAAAGAAGGTCCTGTTCTCTCGATTTTTGCAACTATTTAATTGTGATTCTTTTATCTGGAATATGACTCGTATGTTCAATGCAAATATTAATAACTTTTACAAAAATAGGTACATACATTTAAATGTTTTAACCGTCTGCTCAGTTTGTAAATTTTTTATCTTAAATGATAAGGTTTGAATGTTTGCATTATCTTAAATGATAAAGTATGAAAAATGCTCACATTTGTTATCTTCCGAGATACGAGTTTTAAAATTATACAAAATATTTAAAAATTTATATATAATCATTCACACGGGATGTATCATAATCTTTGTAAAAAATGAAACCCGTGCATTCTTCGTGAAAATTTCAGTTATCATATTTTTTAGAAATTCCACACTTTTTCTGAATTACATTTTGTGTGGACCGCTAGGAAATTCTATATCGATCTACAATAATCAAGAATTCTGAAATTTTCTCTGGAAATTTTCTAATTTATGAAAGACAGTGTAGCGTGTTTCCTGCAGATAGGCTCGTTGCTGAATCGGCACCCGCGAAACATTAATTAATTAATTAAGCAAAGCTGCCCGGGCCAGCAGTTCTAGGAATCACTACTACGCAGCTATTACACTCAGATTTAGGGTTGTATTTATCTGTAATATTCTTGATAGTATGTACTTATTTAAAATAGACCAGCGCTTTTCGGAATATGCGTAGTTCGAAAGCTGCTTACAGCGACCTAATCGATAAAAAAACGGGGCGTCTAATAAACTTTGCTTCATAAAATAACTTTTCTACACGCTGCAAAGGTGGGGGCCCCTTAGAATAATTGCGAGCGTACGAGGCAACGAAGATAACATGTATGATAAATAGTCTAAAAAACACATGAATGTTAATAAGATACATTGTTGACCACATTCTTTATCAGCTCACAAATTATTTTGATTTTTAGTTGCAAAAAATGCAACTTTTGAAGCTCTCCGAAAAGAATTGACAGATTGGATTGGCATTTGGTATACTTTTTCATAGTCCTATAATATAGGTTATGTTCGTTAGACAGCCATTTTTGATGAAAATTCAAAAAAGTGAGCACATTTTAAAAATTTTAAGACCACTTTGAATTGTTTTAGAAAATCGAAAACTCAAATTTTGACACCATAACGCGCATTTTAAAAAGATCTACAAATTTGTTATCAATCACTTGAATTTTCGTGTGTGACTGAGGCTAGGAATATAATTTAAATGTAAGAAAAAGGTAATCCTAATGTTCAAAACGTATGTGTAACGTTTAAATCCTAAAAATAAAATTAATAAAAACAATTTTAATAGCAATATTTGTTTTAAAGAATGCGCATTTTTTAAAAGAGTCAATAACAGTACGTCTGTTTTAATATAAATACATGTTATCAATTCTAATAATATACTGTTATGGGAATTATATACAATTTCAGGGACAAATTTGAGTGCGAAGAACGAGATCCGTGATGAGAATGCGTTCGTTAAAGCCGATGGAGCTTTAATAAAAGAGAATTCACTATGATCAAATGACTGTTGTCAATGATTAGAACTTTAGTTTAAAGAAATCGCTGGGAATATACAAAGACCGAGCGCGGAGTGCAAGGGAAATATATTATCGAGCGCGATAATTTCTAAGGCCAAACAAGTCAAGGTTTGGTCGGATCTGGGTATGAGACAAATGAACTCCGATGTATTTTGATACGCTTGACTCAAATCCGCCCTCCGAATTTGTCCGGCGGGTTTATTGGGTATGTTGAGATGTTTATTTGAGATTAGAGCCAAATTAGACCTGTGGGGCCGATATAGGTTGTGAATTTGAATACATCGCAATAAAAAAAACTAAGAGCATGTACTTTTTCATTTAGATATGAAATGTAAGTTCTTCATTGTTCTGACTGAAATTTTAGGTTCATGAAATTTTTCTTCAACTTTGTTAAAGCCAAAACAGCTATTTAGAGAATATTTAAGTAGATTACAAAAGACTGTCGCCAGGGCCGTTTTCAATTTTAATGTCTAATATTGCCCAATATTCTCGAATAAGTACTGCTGGCCTTCCTAGGAATTCCGAGGCAAGAATCGCAATTGAATTTTGCGCTTGAACTAAGAAATTGCGCGGACCAGCAGTTCGGGGTCAACAAAGAGTAGTTTGTATTTATCTGTACCATTGTTTATATTATGAATTAAATTATAACTGACCCGCACTTTTCAGTACAAGCGGAGATTGAAGGTTTACTGTATTTATTTGAAATTTATCACTTAAGCGATAAGAATAAAAAGTAAGACAATAAGAATCAAACACTTGGATAATTTACTGCTTTATTATTCATAAACTAGCCCCTTTGAGGTTATCAAGATACCATATATTATGATATACCGTCTAATAAAATATCAGCATATTAATCATTTACATTCTCAGACAAATTCTTTATTAGCTTATAGTTTGACTTTTAATTTCAAAAAATGAGGGTCCTTCATAAGCTGGTCTTTACCATATTGGCCATCCTTAATTTTATTGGTGAATATAATACTATAAGATATTTCTAATTTTTAAAACTTTTTTAAACGCTCCGCAATTAACGATTATTGCGTCGTAATCTACTCTCTATCCTATCTAATTCAATCGAGCTACTTACTCAAGTTTTGAAACGTAGAAGTGTTAAAAGAAATAAAAATCTTTTAAGATTTTTTGTTTTAAGAGTTATTGGAGCCTAAATTACATTAAAAACTGTAATAAAAAATACTTGAGTTTTGACTTCGTGAGAGATGTTTTAAAAGATAATAGGTTATTTATTCCTGCTGCTAACTGAGCTAAATGAAGTTAGCCTCATTCCTAAATATAACGAAAAGATAGCCTTTTCTTCTTCCAACGCATCGATTTAATCGCTTACTATTCTATTAAGGTTTTTACTGATTAAAACTGCCTTCTTGGGGTCGTATCGACAAATCTGCCATAGATCTTCCTATGATCTAATTTATAATATGTGGTTTTATAAGTGATAAGACGTTTGTGTAAGTCTAAAGAGTTTACTTGCACTAACATTCTCTATTTTATTATTAGTAATGCAAAAACATTTTTTTTCAAAAATATTTATTCGCCTCTTTCTTCTTACAGAGATGAGTTCACAATTTGAATGTTTGCCTGATGGTACCCCTATTCCTGGTGTTCCTCGTGGCGAACCATTTTCTTTTGCTTCTGAGAGACAACATCCTCCTGCCACTTCTCTTCCTTCTTCCAGTTCTCTTCCTATTGCCAGAGTTCACTCTCCGATCATGTCTTCTTCTAATACCGAACCTCCTGTTCGTTTAAGGTCCCGGTCTCCTCCAGCCGTTAGTGGAACTTCACTTAACAGACTTTCTTTTTCTAACGTACTTGGCTATGGATTGGATCAAATTGAATTCATTCGACTTATTTCCTATAAAAATCAACAACGGCAATTCAAACTTCAAAGATTTACTTTTCCTGTCGATGAACCAATTGAAGTGCTCGTGGGATCGAATAAGTATGGGCCTATATCACCTCAAGAAAAAATTGTATTATCAACATTGGATGGTGACGTCTTTGCAATATTGGGCGATGACACTCACAGTCTTGTTGGAATATATACATACAATCCTAGCCTTTACTCTAAAGTACGGGCGAAGATCAATATGGTAAGTGGCAAGGTTACCCTATTGACCCAAGATGAAATAAAGGAAATTCCAGTAGGCTCCCGTCGCAAATTCTCATCTGGCTACAGAGTAGAGCATGTAAACCGCAGTCTTGAGTAAGTTACTTTGAAAAAAAGAGTTATCATTAAATCAAATTTTTTAGTTAATTTGGCAGTTTAAATAACGAGAAAGAAATACTATGTCCGCAGATTAAAATACAATACAGAAAATTGCGAGTTGGGGAAAACAATAGAAAATCAGCAATAAAATACTACAGATTACAAGTTTAGACCACTGCACTCCTTGTAAAGAACATGAGCTACTTTCACTTGTCATATAACGTTTCACTTCATTTATCCATTTTATTCATCATTATATTCCAGTTTAAAATTCAAGACATATTTACAATTCATATAATAGCACACATTTTCTGTTTGTTTATCATCGAAATTCAATGAAACATTCAAATTAGCGTCAACAATACAAGCTTCCTCAGCTGGAGCATCTGCAGAAAGATCATTTACTTATTTTGTAGGCAACAACAGGGAAGGTACTATTTTTGTTTTGAATGAATTTCGCGGATCACGTAAATAACCCTGCGCCAAAAAATACAGAGCGGATTTGACAATGCTTCCAACCACAACAAACCCTGTTTTCCTTGTATTTCGGAAACTGTTGATTCTTCACGTGACGTGACGATTTATACCCGGAAACGACACAACTTCGTTTATTTAACTTTATAGTCATCAGACTGATTTTTGCAATCGAAAATGAAATACACAAAAAATTTCTATTAATGCAAAAAGTCACATGAGACAGTTCTTCTTCTAGGCAGATGGCTTTACCTACCAGGCTTCCTTCTTCTGACGGATCTGGATATAATCTTGACCAGCTGCCGTTTATTCACCTTATCCCTAAAAAGAATCCGAACCAGATATTTTGTCTTCAAAGATACACTTTTCCTGAGGATAAATCAATTTTATTGTACCACGGACCGAATAACTATAAACCTATACCAATCCAAGAGCTAATTGTATTAACAACACTTGCTGGCGATGTCTTTGCAATATTGGAGAGAAGTAATAATCTTGGTGGAATATATACATATAATCCTCGCACTTGCAACAAAGAGCGGGTAAAAATAAACATGCAAAGCGAAAGCGTTACTCAATTAACAAAACATGAAATGGGAGAAGTTCCAGTAAGCCGCCATCGTCCAATCTCAAACAGTTTTAAAATAGAAAATGTTAACCACAATCCTCCACGTCATCCAATGATTTAGAAGAAATGTTATACAAAAAATCGTTTCGCGCTCAGATATTTATTCTATGCACTTAAAAAGCTTTAATAACAGTTTATAAAAAATATCTCTTTTAGATCCCAGTATTTATATTTTTTTTCATATTCTGATTCTTCTACGTAATTAAATTTGTATATTTAAAGATGAAGTGGTTCTGTAAAAATAAATAAAATACTGCAATGCAATACTAATTGAAACTTAATCCTCTTTTTATTTAAAATAAAATTATTTTTAATTGAAATATCAATATCATTACACTTCTTTTGATTATTCAATTTTTTGCTTAAAAATGCCAGTGTTTGGTTGAAGGTGTTTTTCGGTTAAAATCTTAATTCACGTAACTTAAATTTTCCAAAATCTTTTTAAATTATTTTAAGAATCTAAGGAAAATTATATTCATAGAACACTTTAAATAAAACATCTAAAAAATCAGTAAATATTCAAAACTTTATTTGCAATGATCCTTATTAGCAAGTTGAGAGAACATTTAATTTATTTTGCTATCAGAAGATAGACGATAAACGTTTCGCAAAGAATATGAGGTCTCCGTAAATATTGTTATCAATTTTTATTATTTGAATTGCTAGTCTTATTTAACAAATTATATTCCAGATGCGATTTGTGGTAAAAAATTCAGCTATAAAGAAAAGAATAAGAATGTACTTACGATGAGAGGGTCACAAATATATTAGCCATTAAAAATTTTATCAATTTCTTCTCTTATGAATTGATTAGCTACTGCTTTTTACTGATATATAATTTTTTAGGTAAAAAAGATTTGCCAACGACATGGGTAAGGGCATGTAATACTTCGTCGTGTGGTCAATCGGGTACAGTCCCCCTTGATTTTTTCCACAAAAATGAACATTTTTAAAAACTGAATACGGAGATGCTATAAAATATCATACTACCCTTTGAATTTAATTTCGAGAATTTAATTCATTTATTAATGACTCTGCAATTTTTTTTAAAAATGGACATGTATCACAATATGGATGTGGCAACTAGTGCCCAATCGGCAGCATTTTTAGTTCATTTAAGTTAGCGTGTTCCGACTGACCACTGCATTAACTAATATACGTTATTATAAGCTTCTATCAACACTTAAATTAATGCGTTATTTGCTCAAATGAGAAATCAGTGGGTGGAAAACCTCCAACAATCCAGTCTGAAATTTCAAATTAAAGTAAAACTCTAAATCGGCTGTTAAAGATTTATTTCGTCTTAAATTCTGACCTTGACCAAGATTAGCAAATACGAAGCCTTAACGACGTGTGTCTACCATTTCGACATATGACATTGAAATGCGACAAATTATTTAATTCAAAATAACAGAGAAAGAAACGGGACCTGCTTGGAAACTGCTTTCGTCCTCTGGTGCTTCCTATCATGGTGTTATAATATTGTAATCAAGATCCGAGTTTTGCGTCTCGGCATTAGTTATTCACTGATGGTCAAAAAGGGGCGCTAACTCCTTTCAATGCGCAGGTTCTCCACGGTCGCTTGATGTGTGCTTTGTGATGGGAGTCGCAAATTAAGGGATAGGACAGGATTTGGAGGTCAAGAACGGGTGAAGTCAAGTAGGGAACGCAATATCAAATTTTACACAACTCATTCAAAACTTACAAAAAGGTTGGTGGGACCTGCTGACCCATAATCGATGTCAAATGTCGTCAACTAAATCCTAGGGCAGGTAGAGACGTTTGCCGGTGAATTGCGAACAGCTTGGATTTTCCTCAGCAGGAGGTGGTGACGAAGTGCGGTGAGCACCAGACTGACCTACAGGGCCACAATTCTTCAGTCTTCTTGTTTTTATCGTTGAGGGTCATGTAAGATTCTTCCTCTGTTAGATCCAGTTGAATATACTTATGATCTTCTTCTTTGTTGTATTAGAATCATCTTCTCGCAATGCCTGCACTGCCACACTTTATGTACTCTTTTCCATTATCTGTAAACAAAATTCTAGGCGCTTCCCATTTAGAAATTATACGTTTATGAAATTATTTTTCGATTGTTGACAATAATTTATTTTTAACTGGAATTATTTCTACCCATTTTGTAAACATATTTACAAATACTAGAATGTATCGATTTTTTTACTTTGTCATTGCTTCTGGCTAATATACTCGAAACTTTTATTTGATTTTCATTTGACCTTGATAAAGCATCTAATACTTGGTTTAAACTTCCCTTTCTGTATATGATTTCGTAATCGGACTCTAATAATTGTAAAGCCCATCTTGCTAATCGAGCTGCTGGATTTTGAAAATTATGCAAGCATTTTAAGACACTATGATCTGTTATAAATCTAAAAGAATAACCTTCTAAATATGGTCTGAACTTTCTAATTGCCCAGACTACAACTAAACATTATTTTTCTGAAGCTGAATATTTACATTCGGCTCCATTCAGACCTCTACTCGCAAATGCTATTACATAATTTTCGCCGTTTACTGTTTGTGTTAAAACGGCTCCTAATCCTACGTCACTAGCATCAGTTTCAAGTTGGAATGGGCTTCCAACATCAGGACAGGCTAAAATGGGTGCTGTTGTTAGTGAGTGTTTGATAGTCGTAAATGCCTATTTATGTTTGTGAGACCATTCCCACTTTACTTCTTTTTTAATAACTTTTGTGAAGGTTCTATAATTTTGGAAAATTTCGAAATAAATTTCCTATACCAAGAATTCATTCCTGTCAGTATTTGAACTTGTTTAATTGTTTTTAGCATCGGAAAATTTAAAAATGGTTCAATTTTCCATTCATTAAGTTGCAATCCTTTTTTATTTACTATAAATCCCAAGAATTTTATTTCGAAACATCCAAATTTGCATTTGTCTAAACCTATAGTTAAACCTGAATTTTTTATTTAATTTAAAACTATTTTCAAATATTTTAAATGTTCTTCAAAATTATTAGAAACTATAATTATATCATCGAGATAACAAAATACATTTGCCTTTAATCCTGGTGTTATCATTCTGTACATCAGGCGCTTGAATGTAGCAGGAGCATGTGTTAATGCAAATGGAATCCTCTTAAATTGACACATTGCTTTTCATGAAACTATAAAAGCTATAATTGGTTTTAATTTTTCGTCTAGTGGTATCTGATAATATGCGGGACGAGGATCAATTTTAGACATGTACTTTGCTGATTTTAATGTATCCAATAATTCAGACATTATGGGAATTGGGTATAAATCTTTTTGCGTAATTTGATATAGGGCTTGACCAATCACTACTAGAATGTTCTATAATTTTTTGCTATAAAAGCCTGCCTACCTCCTCATACATAAATTTCCGGATTTTTGGCGATATATAATAGTATCTTTGCTTAATAGGTTCATGCCCTTACACAACTATTTTATGGCTAGTTAGATGTGTTGGTTTTAATTCTGTTTATTGATCCTTTTTCTCTATATCGCATCCAATGGCCCTTTAAATTCTATCTTTCATTTCATATATTGGTGCATAAATTCGTATTTATTTTGGTTCTATCCTTATTTGTTTTCCTATCGCTCTCTCTCTCTCTCTGTTGTGACTAGCCTGCTTATCTAATCTACTGACATGCAGGCTGGCTCGTGCCAGTGTTGCGTCGCTAGCCTTGTAGGGTTTAGTTTTTTCTTATAATCCATTTTTAAAAACATACTTTTTTTATCTTATCCGCTCCTATTATCCCCATTGATTTTAATCCAGGTACCTGTCTAAATTAAAAAAAAAATTTATACACGACCTACTTTGATTAGAAATAAAACCTTGCCCTGTAATTTTCAATTTTTGTACATTTGCTACCATCAATGTTCTGTCTATGGGTTTCATAATTTCATAATCTAATTATTTTATTGTTTTAAAAATTTTTCACCTTTATATGAGTGAGTTCATTGGTGTCAACTAACACTCTGAATTTATAATCTTTAAAGTCTATCGTAAGGTGAAATATTGTTTCGTCCGAGTGTTTTGTGCCTGTGACAAGAAATTCTGGCGGTTTTGGGCTTTGTCTACTATTTTCCGCTTCTAATAGCGACCGTTAACATTTCCGTGATTTAAACTATACCAACAGTCACGACGAAAATGGCCTACTTTTCCGCAATTGTAGCATGTAATGGGTTCTCTATATTTGTTATTAAAATTTCGGTTTCCTAAACTTGGATACCTAAAATCGTCTCGACTTGAATTCATTTCACCATTTTCATTCTCCTTAATATTTTCATATTTCAAATTTTTAATATTTTTATTTTCTTTCTTTTCTTCTAAATTATTTTTATTTTCTTCCGCATTAAATAAAAGTGCTGGTAGTTGCGGTAGTTTGGATTATCATTTTGAAATTTGGAATATCGTATTGAATTTTTAAAAAAGAGTATCCATGTAACATAAAATTATTTCAAAGGATAATTTAAAAATTTTATTTTTAGGAGAGTTACGGAGGAGGAAAGTAAAATCACAAAGTCAATTAAAATATATATTACAGTCACCCATAACACTAGTTACACCAGTTTTTTATAATTTAGAATTTAAAAATGAATTTTAATGCATTTTCCTATCATTATTTATCATAAATATTAAATTTTGATATTTATAAAATTCAAAATTAGCGCGTCAGCAGTGACCAATGCGGTTGTCGGCGCGAGGCAAGATGGTCATCGGTCGGTAACTTTATTCTTTCTGCTCACATTTTACGATAGGTAATTATTAATAATATTGATTTATTGAAAAAAGAATCTTACATTAACAATTTTTAACTTCATTATTTGCTTTAAAAAATACCCTATTTATAGTTTCAACTTATAAATTACTCATAACTCCTCAGTAATATTTTTGCTGGTATGGAAAATTTTTCAATTAGATATGTTGCTTTTTAGAAGTACAAATATATTATTAGAAGTAAAGTAGGGTTATTTTAAAAGCCAGATTTTATTTTTTTCTTATTTTAACATATAGCTTATAAATAGATAAACGATTTGACTATATATAATTAAATATTTCTAAAGTCTCGATGCTTTTATATAATTTAAAATAACTGAAGTTAATTATAATATTTTAAAATATTAATAACGTATTAGACAATTTTCTCCGAAATAAAGTATTTGAACCATATTTTGTTTCACCAATGTAAAGAGTAGATAATTTATTATTGAATAATGTCATTTTTCCAAAGACAATATTAAAAAAATATTTTGTAAATGCTATCAAATATAATTATTTTATTCTTTGTTCTAATTTTAAGAAACATGAAAACTGCAAAAACGTTCTTATGCAATATAAATAATCCTCTTATCAATTTCAAGAGAATGAACGAATTTGTTGAGGAAAGTGATAAATAATGACGAATAATTAATTAATTAACTGTTCAATATGAGTTATTTCTGTAAGGAAATTGGCTAGTTTTAAAATAACGAATTTAAAAATCCCGATCATACCAACCCGACTTTGCAAGCGGTCATTTTGTGAATTCGCCTTTATGCTGTTCTTTACAAGTCCGCTCTAAGTGAACCCATAAGGGTCTTTGCAGGTATCTATTGAAGCTTAAGTTCCTCAAGACACCAACTTTCATTTGAGCCGCAAAATGTGTGAACCTCCATTTTTTTCTGTGGAACACCTGTCACAAAAGGACAACGGAGGCCAGATAGATTGACCTGTCCACCTCAGCCTGCAGACCCATATTCTGCACTATTCACCCCCTGCGGGCTCCCATAGAGGTTGCTAACAATTAAAGGAAGTGGTACTTTCGATGCAAGACACGACAAAGAGGATATTTGTCTACTCCCTAGACAACAAATCTGTAAGTAAGAAATTATTATTAGACACTTCTAGAATCTTCACTTTTATTAAGAATATTTGATTAAGTGGCCATCCCTATTTAAGGTGGACCAAAAATAAAACAAGAAGAGGTAATCCAGAGGTTTGTGAGGCAAGAGCACCCAGCTGCTCCCCTTTTATTATATTTGCTATCTCCAATTACACTTTTATTAACACTTAAACAAATATGAATTACTTTGCTAAACTTAAATTCTTATGTAATTAATTTATTTCTAAAAGTTCGTAGTTATCCTCATCTCAGTTTTCTAGTTTATTTAAAATTAGAATGTAAAACGAGAAACCTTTTTCAATTAAATAAAAGATAAGGTAAGTAACGTCGTTTGGGACGTAACAATAGATACATTTTCTACAAAATTTTCAATTATCCATCGTGATATCAGAGATTTTAAGAAAAAACTTTATTTTCAATGAAGAATTAGTTTTATTTTCAAGTAAAACTGATTAATTTTTATCTAAATAGGAATAGTTATATTTGCAGTTAAGAAAAATAATGTTCGACTAATAAAAATTTGACAAAATTTCCTTTATAACTTCCTCATCACTTCGGCGGGATCATAACGTTAACGTCCACAGTCGCGTATCAAAGATTCTAAGAACGTAACTATACCCAACTCGCGGTTTGACCACATTATCCTGTGTTTCCTGCAGATAACCTTATTAATAAACCCATGTATTCAGCTGTATCATTTTTGATAGTATTAATTGATTTAAAATAGACCCGCGCTTTTCGGAACAAGCGCAGTTGAAAAAGTCGCTTACGGTCAGGCAGTGGACACTCAATGCTTTCGAAATGAAGGATCATAGACGCCATCTAGCGTATACTCGGATCCCTATGATA
>JAAAKG020135736.1:0-13431 GCA_010014905.2 Druon quercuslanigerum | reverse complement strand
AAATTAAAATTTGTTTAAAAAAGGTCTGGGTTGTTTTTGGGGGCAGGGGTGGGGCCCGGGGGGGGGGGGGGGGGGGGGTTGAAAATAAAAGTTATTAGTATCGTTTTATTTCGAAGGCACTCCTGGAAAGCTTGGAACATGAGATAAATTTTTCGAAAATTCCAAATTCCCCCATTATAATTAAGTGGGATTTTGAAGTGTCCGGTGGCTTTTTGGCGAACCTAACGACGACACAAACAATGTATAGAAAAATCTCGCGAAAATAGCTTCTCATTTGATGAGATCTGTATGATTTCCGGGGGTCTTAAGTTTTTAGAAGGTAAAATTCACAGATATTCTTAATTTGCTAGGTCGCCCAGCTAGTGACCTTCCTGCAACAACCAACAGCAACCTTGCAACAAATAGCAGCTCCCCAGCCAATATCGATATCGCAGCCCTATAAAAACTTCGAGTCCCGGGCAACTCCAACAAATCTCACCACCTTCCAAGCAAATGCTCCACTGACGACATTTCAAGCGAGCGACAAGTCCAGCAGCAGCATAAGTCCGGCAAGTTCGAGTCTGGGCTACACGAAAGATAGTCCCGTGTCCTCAAGTCTGGGTCAAAACAGCTCCAGCATTTACAACGAGAAGCTCAGCTTGAATGGATCCACAAATGGGCAGTCGATACCTCTGGTATATTCGAAAGAGCCCCACTCGAAAGCAATGGGATCTCATCATCTGCAGGAGCTTGCGATTTCACCCTTCAATCATACCTACAATCCCGTCACCTACAATCCCGACAATTTGAGGGAGAACCACCACTTGCACTTGGATGATAATCGAGAACCGAGCAGTCAACTCGATCATGAATTGAGTCCTGAGTGGAAATACGAGAGTACAGTTGAAGCTGCCAACTACACGATTTTGTCGGAGTGGTCGCCAGGTCGTGACTACTTCATCGACGATTTCACGATTTTGGGATTCCGGCCACAGGATGAAATCACCACGGAATTGTGAATTTGCAGGTGTCCCTCGAAATCCTTTCATCTAGATTTGACTAGATTTAAGCGTTACTAGCATATCGTACAACATATCCGGGTTTCCAAAACGGTTTCAGGTGTCCTGCCATTCCTTTGTTGAGTTGAAACGAAATTTAACCCAACTATCTTATAATTAAAAGAAATTCCAGCAATATATTTATTATTCAGATGCAATTTGGAATCACTGTCGCGTATAATCGTGCATTGATTACCTTTTTACGAGCTATTGGTAGTGTAGCTTTGGCTAATTGCCAACCGAGCGAGGTTCTCTTCCATGATAAGTTACCGACAGTCGGTAAGTAAGACGGTAGTTTCCACAGCTATACTACTTTGGTCCCGGGAAATGCCAAATTGCAAATGATACTTATTATTTAACATACCTAAGATTATACGAGAGTAAAACAAGATTGCGAAAATACCAAATAAGCATAAAATGATTGTGTAAAAAGCAAAAGATCGGTTCTTATTTATCTTTGATTTTTCTTGAGCGTGCATATGTTTTTTTTTTGTAATAAGTGTATATTGTAACTTGGTCGCTGAGTGTGCGAAATAACTCCAAATTTTTCTTATCCAGTGTCCTTTTTTTATATGAAAAAAGACGAATCCGTTTCATTTTTGAAACGCGCTTATCTTCGTTTACACGGGAATGTCTTCGAGTGAAGGAGATAAAAAAAAATTTTGATTGTATTTACTAAGGAGGAGGAGGAGGGAGGTTCAGAATCGTTCTGGGAACGAATTTTGTACGCGGAGTTTTTGACCAGTCGGTCTTTTTTGTATATATCATTGTATCATTGTAAATAGCGGTTAATATTTTAGTATACATTTCAGCGACTATCGACTATACGATTAAAATAAAAGGAGATACGAAATAGTAACATGGATTTTTTTCATTTCTTTATCCCTTTTAAATTATTCGAAATAATCCCGTACACAGTTTTGTTACGAAGACATCGTTTTTTATTAAAAATTCATCTATTTTGGTTTGAAAATTTAACTATTTTGTTAAAAAATCAAGTTTATTGGTTGAAATTTCATATGCGAGTTCGAAATTTTAACTGTTGTACAGAAAATTCGTTTAAAAGTTCAAATTCTTTGTTAAAAATTCATCAGTTTTATTGAAATTTTAATAGTATTTTTTTTATTAATTTTTTAAATCTTTTTTACTAGTTTTTTTAAACTGGAAAATTACCTATACCATATTTGGTTAAAACTTTGTCATTTTTAGTTTAATATTCAACTATGTGGTTGAAAATTAAGGTATTTATGCTTTAATTGCTTAAAATTCAATTGCTTTGTTTAAAATTCATCCATTTTGTTTTAAAGTCCTTGTTTTTTTTAAGGTTTAATTTTTTTGGTAGAATATTAATTTTTTTATTGAAAATTCAACCATTTGGCTAAATTCCTTATTATTTCTTGAATAAAAAATTGTTCTATTTGAGAATAATTGAACTTCTTTGTTAAAAATTCATTTTTTGTTTGTTCAAGTTCTACTACAAATTTAACAGTCTTTTTCAATTTTTTAAAAAAATTTTCTTGCTAAAAGTTCAGGTATTTATGTTTAATTTGCTTGAAAATTTAATTACTTTGTTTAAAGTTCACCCATTTTGTTTTAAAGTCCTTGTTTTTTTTATTGAAAGTTCAACTTTTTTGGTAGAAAATCCGTATTTTTTAAATAAAAATTTAACCATTCGGCTAAATTTCTTGTTATTTTTTGAATTAAAAATTGTTCTATTTGAGAATTGAACTTCTTTGTTAAAAATTCATTTTTGTTTGTTCAACTACTAATTTTTTTATTAAAAATTAAACCATTTAGCTGAATTCCTTGTTATTTTTTAAATGAAAAATGTTTCTATTTGAGAATTGAACTTCTTTGTTAAAAATTCATTTTCCGTTTGTTCAAGTTCTACAACAAATTTAACAATCTTTTTTTCAATTTTTTTTTCAGTTTTTTTTTCAGTTTTTTTTCAATTCTTTTGGTTGTTAAAAGTTTAGGTGTTTATGTTTGGATTGCTTAAAAATTCAATTACTTTAACATTCATCCGTTTTGTTTTAAAGTCCTTGCTTTTTTTCTGAAAATTCAACTTTTTTGGTAGAAAATTCGTATTTTTTAATTAAAAATTCAACCATTAAAAAATAATTTTTTGTTTGTTCAAGTTCTACTACAAATTTAACAATCTTTTTTTAAATTTTTTTGTTTTGTAAAAGTTCAGATATTTATGTTTCATTTGCTTAAAAATTCAACTGCTTTGCTTAAAATTCATCCATTTTGTTGTAAAGTAATCGTTTTTGTTTTTATTTGAAAATTCAACTATTTTGTTAAAAATGAATTTTTTTGGTTAAAATTTTATATTCGAAATGAAAATTCAACTGGTTTTTAGAGAATTCGTATTTTGGTTTAAAGGTTCAACAGCATGGCTGAATTTCTTTTTATTTCTTAACGACTTCTTTGTTAAAAATTCATTTTTGTTGTTAAATATTCATCTGTATTACTGAAGATTTAACAATTTTTTAAAATATCATTTTTTTAATAGTTTTTTAAACTGTTGTTTATTTGCTTGGAAATTCTATTGCATTGTTTAAAATTCTTCCATTTTGTTTCAAAGTCATTGCTCTTCTTCAATTGAAAGTCAACTATTTAAGTAGAAAATTAAACTATTTGGTTAAAAATTCAGCTGGTTTGCAAAAAATTCATATTTTTTTATTAAAAATTCAAGAATTTGGCCGAATTTCTTTTTATTTCTTGACTACAATTTTTTTTTTATTTCTTGACTACAATTTTTTTTATTTAAAAACTAACCAATTCTTTTAACTGACAATTTAACGATACAATATTTGGTTAAAAATGTATAATGTTTTGTTGAATATTCAATTTTTTGGTTGAAAATTTCTCTTTTGATAGAAAAATCAATCTTCCTTGTTGACAATTTACTGTTTTGTTTGAGATTTACCATTTTTGGGTTGAAAATGTTACTATTTTCATGAAAATTTTACTCTGTGGAAAACTCAACAACTTTCTGGAGAAGTCATCGTTTTTTATGAAAAATTTAACTATTTCGGTAGAAAATTAAACTTTTGGGTTGAGAATTCAACTTTTTATAGAAAATTCATAGTTTGGTTTAAAATTTCAACAATTTGGCGGAATTTCTTATTCTTTCTTGATTGAAAAATCTTTCCTCGTTTTTTGTTGTTGGAAATTCGTCTATTTGAATGAAAATTTAACTATTCAATTTTGGATAAAAAATTTGTCATTTTTAGTTGAATATTTGTTTTAAAGTAATTGTTTTTTTAAATTCAAAATTAAACTATTTTGGTGTAAACTTAAATTATTTTGTTAAAAATAAAGTTTTTTTATGTTTTATATTCGAGTACGAAATTTATCTGCCTTGCAGATAATTCGTAACTTTGGCTTAAAGGTTCAATAGTTTTGATGAATTTATTTGTATTTCTTGACTGAAATTTTTTTTTTTTTGAGATTTGAACTTCTTTCTAAAAAATTAATTTTTGATGAAAATTTAACTATACCATATTTGGTTAAAAAGTTCTCATTTTTAGTTGAATATTCAACTGTGCAGATGAAAATTCATGTATTTATGTTTTATTTGCTTAAAAATGCAATTTCTTTGATTAAAATTTATTCATTTTGTTTTAAAGTCATTATTCTTTTTTAATTGAAAATTCAAGTTTTTGTTAGATAATTTAACTATTTTGTTAAACATGAAATTATTTGGTTCAAATTTTATATTCGAATAGAAAATTCAACTATTTTGCAGAAAATTCGTCTTTTTTTAAATTTAACAATTTGGCTGAATATATTTTTTATTTCTTGACTGAAAAATTATTTTATTTGAGAATTTAACTGCTTTATTGAAAATTTATTTTTTGTTTGTTAATGATTCATCTGTTTTACTGGAAATTAAACAATCTTTTTCAATTCATTTGTTTACATTTTTTTTAACTGAAAATTTACCTATACCATATTTGGTTAAAAAGTTGTCATTTTTAGTTGAATATTTAACTAAGCCGTCTTTGATTAAAATCCATCCATTTGGTTTTAAAGTCATTGTTTTTTTTTTTATTTGAAAATTAAACTACTTTGGTAGAAAATTAAATTATTTGGTTAGAAATAAATTTTTCAGATGTAAATTTATATTTTTTTGTTGAAAATTTAACTATCTTGGTTAAAATGAAGTTTTCTGTTTGAAATTTTATATCAGATTTTAAAATTCAACTGTTGTACAAAACATTCGTATTGTTTAATGAAAAATTCAAAAATTTGACTAAATTTATTTTTATTTCTGGACTGAAAAAATTTTTTGTTTGAGAGTTCAATTTCTTCATTAAAAATTCATTTTTGTTTTTAAAGATTCATCTGTTTTACTGAAAGTTTAACTTGTTTTTAATTTCGTTTTTTGTTTATCAATAGTTTTTTTGACTGAAAATTTAAATATACTATATTTCGTTTACAATTTTTTCATTTTTAGTTGAATTTTCAAGTATGTGGTTGAAAATTAATGCATTTGTGTTTTAAGTTTTGAAAGCAGCTTTAAATAGTTTTTTTTTATCTTATTACTTGAAAATTTATCATTTTAAGTTTAACATTCAACGATGTGCTTGCAAATTCATTTATTTATGTTTTATTTGTTATACAAATTAATTGTTTTGTTGAAAATCAAATTTTTATGTAAACATTTATATTTTTGAGTTGAAAATTTGAATGTTTTTTAGAAAATTCGTCTTTTTGGCTTGAAAATTCAACTGCTTGGTTGCATTTTTTTCCTTCCTGACTAAAAAGTTTTTGTGGTTGAATATTCAACTCTCTTGTTAAAGATTTTGCTTTTTGGTTTGATTTTTTTCAATTTTGATCATTTTGGATGTCAAAAGTCAAGCTTTTAATTCTTAATCTTAAAAATTGAAGAAATTTCGAATATAAATAATCAATACTACAGAATTTTAAATGGTAAAACTTAAAACTTGCATTATTTTTTATTGCAATTTTTCAACATTAAAAATTCTTCAATTTCAAACTTTTACAATTTTAACTTTTACTATTTGGAAGGGGTGCAAATGAAAATTATTATATTTTTAAAATAAAACGCTTTTTGGAATAGTTCGATTTTGAAGCTTTACAATTTAAAATTCTTTAATTTTAACTATTTGCAATTTTAAAATTCTAAAATTTTGAATATTTTCAATTCAAGGCAATTTTGATTATTTAAAATTGAAATTGATACATTTTTATAGATTTGCAATTGAAAATTCTTGAATTATAAAATAACAGAATTACGAACCATTCAATTTTCAAGTTTTACCTTTTAAAAATATATATGTAATTTTTAACATTTATTTCAGGATAGTTCAATTTTAAATATTTACTATCGAAAGGTCTTCAATTTTTACGATTTGTAATTTTAGATTCTTCAAATTTAATATTTGTAATTGAAGACCCCTGAATATTTAATATGTACAACAAGAAATTATTTAATTTTTGGTGCTTTTTGGAATAATTAAATTTTAAAGAATATAAATTTATTCAATTTTATAGATTTAAAATTAAAACTACTTTTTTATCTACACTAAACAAGGATATCCTCCTATTTATTATTTGGATAAATAGTTAATATTATTATATTTTAGATTGAGCATTATTTAAATAATTTAAATAAATTAGAACGATTTATTTAAAAATTCATTTTTTCCGCTGAACATTTTTATTATTTTCATAAAAAAATGTATTATTTTGTTGAAAATCCAACAATTTTGTTTAAATGTGAAAAGTTTCTCTTTTCATTTCCCAAGAAGTTTTAGAAAAAGAACTCAAAAAGTATGGAAATATAATCCCCTTTGCAAGATTAGTTTCCTAAGAGCAAGTATTTCCGATCAAGGTTTCTTTCATGTTCTAAGCTTTCGACGACAAATGTTTATCCAACAAGAGGACATCCAAAAATTTCCAGAATCATTCATAGTAAACTACGGAGAAACTTCCTACCGCATTTTTCTAGCTCCGGAATCAACAGCCTGTTTTCTGTGCAAGCAACAAGGTCATGTAGCCAAACAATGCGAGGCAAACAAACATTATGACTCCTAATCAAAACAATGGAAACAAATCCAATTAATCTTGACACTGAAATTGACCTAACTAATCAGAAAAATCTCTCTGAATTTCCAGATATAAATCAGGCGAACAATAAACAGAAACGTCCGATATCAACATCCGCATCAAATAAATCCGAAAGCAACTCAACAGCAGGAAAAGATATTCCAGACCCTCAGAAAAAATCTGTTAATAAAACATCGAAGAGAAAAATGAAAAAACGAAAAATAGAGCTATTAGAAAATTGTCAAGGAACAGCTGACATAACAATAATAGTGAAAGATTATGCAGATGACGTGAAGGATTTAATACTGACATTCGAAACACTATATCTTCTATTACAAGAACGATAAATGAAAAGCCGCTTCACAAGGTTAATCAAAAAACTCAAGAACCTTGAAACACACAAGTCAGACTCAGTCCCATCTGAGCCAGATGACGAAAACTCACCGTCATACATAGCCTCTGAAGACGATTTTGATGACTCATAATTATGGACATATTACAATAGAATCTAAATGGATATCGTACACACCTGAAATACCTACAGATCATCATTATAGAACTACATCCAGGAATCATTTCCCTGCAAGAAACAAACTTCAGAGGTAACGCTTACGGAAATCTAACAGGATATAAAAAATTGGTTAAAAATCGTATTGGAGCGGATCACGCAAGCTGAGGTGTAGCCAGCTATATCTACAAAAACATTAATGCCCAGGAAGTCCAACTACAAACCAACTTAGAAGCTCTCGCACTAAGAACACTGGTCAACAAAATGTGACCTATGTACTCATAGAATGAGATATGTCATTTTCAGAGTAGGTTTTTGTGTTGAATCCGAATCTGGCCTCCATTTCTCTGCAGCACGTCAGGTTTTCGAGATTTTTTGGATTGAAATTGATGAAATCTTTCACCATGTTCATCACTAACTTCTCCCATATTTTCTGGGAAGAAGTCCAAGTGCGAGTGCATCATGTGAATTTTCAGTGACATGTTCACCTTCATTTCCTGAAAGTTTTCCAACATCGTATCGATCAAGTATTTGTAGGTCCTGGATTTCCTGTTTCCTAAGAAACTGTCTGTAACAGCTTTTACTGACAACCAAGTTTGCCTCTCATGTTCAATCAAGATCTTTTCAAAATCGCCATCTAGGATCAGTAGTCGGATTTGTGGTCGATCAAAAACTCCCTCCTTAATTTTTGACTCACTAAGCTTAGGGAATTTCTTTTCCAAAAAAGAAGACCTGCGTCTCCGTTTCTATTTATCGCTTTGGTGTAACTTTTAACGATCCCAAGCTTTCTAAGTAATCGTGGTAGAAAGATCTTTTGGTGATCAACCAGTGGTTTATGAGAAACGTTCATTTTTCCTGATTTTAACATCTTTCGTTGTGGCCAAACTTTAACATTATAATGCTGTTTTCGTGCTCTGCTGTCCCAGGTGCATAGAAAGCAACAATGTTTTGTGTATCTATTTTGTCAAGTAAAAGTTTCATGACATCATAGCACTCTTTCATATTGGTGGCATGAGCAACGGGTATTTATGGATATTCGTGTCCGTTGTGCAAGAGAACAGCTTTCAAACTGTATT
Source organism: Druon quercuslanigerum (assembly GCA_010014905.2). Classification (NCBI taxonomy): domain Eukaryota; kingdom Metazoa; phylum Arthropoda; class Insecta; order Hymenoptera; family Cynipidae; genus Druon; species Druon quercuslanigerum. Next base: position 4,729 of record JAAAKG020135736.1, on the reverse strand, counting down.
TGTTCGAATCAATGAATAAACGCCAAATCTCTGGTTGATATTCATGACCAATGGCCTTCTTTAGTCCATCTACATCGTTGCAATAAATGAGACTATCTTGACTAAAAAAAATGGAGTTAAATCTTTCTCTCTATTTCGATAATGAGAGATTTTTACATCTTTTTCCAGTAAATTTTTTTTTTTAATCTAAAGCCCAAGATTTCAGCCTCATTTTTAGATAAATTTAGATCTCTTATCAAATCATTTAATTCTTTTTGATCGAATAATTGTGGCAAGTTTCTGATCGGTTCATGTGCCATAGTTTGATATTAATCAGAATAATTGATTTCTTCTGCTTTGCGCTTTGTGGAATTAACTGGGAGATACTCTTGTGGTACAATGAAATACTAGATACAGTACAATGATTTAGTTCAATAGACCTTTCCTTGTGTAGCCTACAGATAGCTCCAAAATTTAAGTGGAAAACACTCCCTGAAATACACGACAAAGATCAATCAGAATCATAATCTCAATTCCCAGCTCAGAATCACAACCAACACATCTTCCAAAATGAAACATTAGAAAAGCAAATTGGTATCTATACCAAAAAGTAATCGACGAAGAATTAAAAACCCAGGAAAATAAACAAATTGACTCACACCTTGAAATAGATGAAATTGTTTTTAACTTCACTTCAATTACAAATAAAGCAGCTGACAAAGCTCAGGGCAAAAAAAACACCTACAAATAAGAATACCCACACAGCGTAGTTAAATTAACACTGTCAAAAAGCAAGAGCAGAAAAAAATCATGCATTTAATCAATTAAACAAGATGAACACTTTTGAAAATAAAATAAAATTTAAGAAACTAAGCTCAATACAATCAATAATTAACTATGACGACCATATGGAATAAAATCAAAAAATAACAGGAAACTTTTCAAGTACAAAAATATCGGGGTTACAAAAACCTGATGGAACAATAACGACTGATCATAAAATAATGGCAGACCTAATTGAATTTGCAAAGAACTCCAGCAATGAAATCTACCATCACTCATTTAAAATATTCAAAGTCATAGAAGGAACGAAAGCCTTTCTAGAGATAACCGGCGACGATCCACCAAACTTAGAAATCAATGCTGAACTTACGTGGGAAGAACTTCAAGACGCAGTAAACAACTCAAAAGGCAACAGTCCTGGACCTGATGGGATCCTCTATTCTTTTTACAAAAAGTTACCAAACTCTGGACAAAATCACCTCCTTTCGATATTTAACCTGATCTGGAAAAATAAAAAATTCCCATAGCAATGGAAAGAAGCTACAGTGAGTCCGATCCCTAAACCTGGAAAAGACAACATGAATCCAATAAACTATCGCCCCATTGCCCTAACTTGCACAATGTGTAAACTACTCGAAAAGACAGTAAACACTCGACTCCCCGCACAGTAAAAACTAGGCATTCATTTTTATCCGGGATTCTTTTTTGAGTGTTCTAATGTGATCTCACAAATAGTCTATTTTAGCACCAGTTTCTGTCTTGTTTAGTTTGCTAACTTCATATTGATAAATGATCCAAGATACCGAACTAAATTGATTCAGAGGGTGCATTGTTTCAATTGTTCCAAACTTCAATTTCACAAAAACAAAAAACAGATCAAAAGACTAGAGATTGGAACGGCTTAGGTTGGAATAGTCCGGGTGTGGATTGTACACTTATAATTCTTAAATGTAGCATCCAGATGTCACGGACAAAAACTTTCAGCATTGAGTGAATTTGAAAGTCCAAAATATCTAACAGTTTGAGCACGCACGACGTTGACATACTATCCATGACATTTCGGGGTTACGTTGGTTTCTGAACTTGACAGTTTAGAATTTTTTTGTTAGATTTGCTTGTTGACAGATGATTCTTATTTTAAGCCTATTTCAATTCACAAATCGACCTTATTTTATTAGCTTGGTGGATCAAACTGAAGTGGGATTGTATTGTTTCGTGAACTGTTTTAATACCGAATTAAGTCCTAAATCGAATCCTAGTTTTTACAGTCCGGTGGTATCTAGAAAAAAATAATTTTTTCGCTTCTCAACAATGTGGATTCAGACATTGAAGATCCACCCTAGAGCCTCCTATTAACCTCCAAACCAAAATAAGTGAAGCATTCTCTAACAATTAGCACCTAATAATGGTTTGTTTAGATATTGAAAAAGCATACGAAATGACATGGAGACAACTAGCGTTTATCAAAAGTCATAAGCACAACCCTCTTTCTCATTTCTATTAATGACGTGATACGCAGGATTCAAAAACCTGTAGGATCAACAATATTTGCAGACGACCTGACCAAATATTGTAAAGGAATGAACTTCGAATCTACTGTGCCAACTCTACAAAATGCAATAAACGAAATATGGAATTGGTCGCTACAAAACATGAAATCAAGAGAGTAACGATAATCAGGCAAGTCTTAATAGCAGCAACTCCCAAAAACCCAACCCATGAACGACTCTTCTCAAAGAATCCACAAGAACAGACGAATTTACGACCATGTATAACAAAGCCTTTAAGAAAAATACTAGAAGAATACCTATCGGCAACATCAAACCAGTTACCCCCAATCCAACACAATCTTTTTAGCCAAGACCCTCCTTGGTCCCTGCTCCCCCCAAAGTTGGACCTCACACTAAAAAAAAATTTAAAGAAAGATATCGCTACAAACGAATGGCTACAATTATATTACAAAATCAAACAAAGCTACAGCAGTTCAGCCCATCTTTTTACAGACGGATCCAAGACCGAACTAGGAGTGGGATGCGCTGTTTACTCATTAAATCAAGAATGCTACTTCAGGCTCCCAAAGTCAGGTAGTATATTTTCAGCAGAAATCGCAGCTCTTATGAAAGCTTATGGATCATGTAAAATTCTACCTGGCTACAAATTCGCAATATTTACTGTTTCATTAAGTAGCCTCTAAGCCATTCAAACTAGAAATTCTTACGACCACAGGATACAGTAAATCCAAAAAATCCGCACACTGAATGCCTGCAACTAAATAAACAAATCACGGCCATTTGGATCCCTTCGCATCAAAATATCATTGGAAACGAACAAGCAGACATACTGGCCAAATTCGCAACTTCGCTACCACTCGAGGGGGAAAACCTAAGATTATCCTTACCAGATGCCAACTACTACGTTCAAAGAATCGCCAACCAATTTTGGAGAGAAACTAACAACAACACTCAGAATGACGCTTCAATTATCCAGAAGAAGAACCCAGATGACCCATTTTGGAGAACACTCATCAGAAGAGAACAAGTCCTCCTCGTCAGACTTCGAATCGGACATACCAAATTTACGCACAAGTACCTTCTCGATAAATCTAAACCCCCGGATTGTGACCAGTGTAAATGTGAAATCAGTCTCAATCACCTAATTATCGAATGTATAAAGTTTAGTGATCTTCGACATAACTCAAAATCCCAAACTTCCCTGTGGGCACAAAATTTAGCGACGTCTTTACGACATAGTTACGACAATTTTACGACACCATATATCCATGTCGTTGAGGTGTCTTTATGATAACGCAAAGACATCGTCAGATCGTGCGACATATTTACGATATCGTAAAGACACCTTAATGACATGGACATAGGAATGGGCGATGGTCAATTCCGCCCCAGCTACCTGTCTACCGTCCCCCACTACGCGGCTTCCCCTCACACCGTCGAGCTGCTGCCACTGAGCTTGGTCAGCAGGGAGGCCTTTTCCAGAAGTAGTGGGGGAACAGTACACAGGTAGTTGGGGCGGAATAGTCATCTGCCCCATAGGATGGCGTAAAGATGTCGTAAAGTTGTTGTAACGATGTCGTAAAAACGTCGCTAAATTTTTTGCCCACTGGTTCGCTCCAAGAAGCTCTAGGGACACACAACGAAGTTAAAAAAAAAATTAAGTTTTTTAAAGAAGTCAATTTAACATTCTTAATATACAAGTGAAAAAACTCCAGACTTTTAATCCAGTTATAACAAAATTAAAAAAACAGTATTGTTATCATTTGCAATGTATTTACTTACAATAGTATGGCAACAGAACATATACTCACAACTCTAATTTGTTAAGTATCGTCATTGTCGCTAATTACCTAGATGTAGATACGACATTAAATAAATCGTTTAAAAAAAATGCTACCACTTGGCTTAAATGTAAGCTACTTTGTTAACAACGATTTTTTATGGTTGAAGTTTCACTTTTGTGAAAAATTTAACTATTTTATTGGAAATTTTAGATTTTTTTCGTTATTGATTAAGAATTTTCTTGTTTTAAATTTGATTTTTCTGTTGAAATTAATTTAATCTGCAAATTGAACTAATTGATTTTTTATTAAAAATCCAACTAGTTACTTGAACATTATTTTCTTCGGTTAAAAATTAAACTACATATCCCATTTTTGGTTCAAAGTTGATATTTTTTTATTAAAAATTCAAGTAAATGGTTAGAAACCTAATTACAGTGTTAAAGATTCATTTTGCTGATTAAAAATTTATAATATTATTTAAAAATTTATTTCTTTGGATAAAAATGTAATTATTTTGTTCAAAATTTGTTTTTTTTTTAAGTTTAAAATTTATCTTTGTTAATTGAAAATTAAGCTGCCTGGTTGAATTTTTAATTAATTTGTTCAAACTCGATTTTTTTCTTTGAACATTCATAATTTTAGTTGAAAATTCATCTCTTTGGCTGAAAATGT
>JAAAKG020135735.1:0-13432 GCA_010014905.2 Druon quercuslanigerum | reverse complement strand
GCTTTCGACCGCTCGCTCGATATGTGTTAAGAAACTAGATAGATATAAGACATTATGTAAATAGTTGTAAATATTTGTAAATATTAAGGTAGAAATATTCTTTCTGTTTATTATGTAAGTGGTATGGAATTGAAGTCATGTAAACCCTTAGGGGACACATTATGAATAAAGAACAACCAACAATGATATTTTGCATGTAGGCTACAAAAGACAATTTAAACAATTTTAATGTTGTAATTTTTAAACTCTGTGAAAATTAATCAGCCTAAATGGTCAATAATCATCATATAGGATTCATTGAATGTATTTAAATCAGATATCAGGTTCATGCTTTTTAAACCCTCTTTCTTAATAAATTCCATCTTAGAAAAACAACGTTTATAGTAGTTACATTCCTCGTGTAAAATTGCTATATCATCCCATTTTATTTCATTTGAATCATGAATGTTTATTAGTTAAGTGTTGACTAATAGCTTTATGACATTTTTCTGCTAATCTGATATTATCTTTGTGTTCTTTTAATCTTATTCTAGTGTTAGGAAAGATTTTAATACAACTAATACTAATTCAGCAAGAATTTACGGTTCAACAAAAATCCATAAACCAGAATGTCCACTCAGACCAGTAGTTTCCTCTATCAACACTCCAACTTACATATTAGCAAAAACACTTAGTAATATAATTTCAAAGTCCTTACCTGATTATAAATATAATGTTAAAATTTCATTATTCTTTAAAGAACGTATTAATAATGTTAAAATTCCTGATAATTACATCATGTCTTCTTTTGATGTCACATCGTTATTCAAAAAAAAAAATATATTCCTTCTGAAATGGTTTTAAAAGGCATAGAAGCTAGATGTGAGTTTTATCCGTAACCACACTAGCATACATCTAGATGAATTTAAAAAAGGTTTATTACTTCTTTTTGATTCTACTATTTTTAAAATTGATGATGTTTTATACCAACAAACATTTTGAACTCCAATGGGATCACCTATTTCTGAAATTTTATCGTAAATAGTCATGCAAGATCTTGAATCTTATGCCTTTGAAAAATTAAACTTTGAAATTCTATTTGATACGCGTTATGTCGACGATTCATTTTTAATTCAACCAAGTGACAAAATTTGATTTATTCTATCAGTATTTAACTTATATCATCCAAGATTTAAATTCACATTTGAAAAAGAAGAGAGTCATTCTATCAGTTTTCTAAATCTAGAAATAATAAAAGATTCAAATAACAAAATTATGACGAATTGTTTCCGCAAAAAACGTATTCGGGTAGATTTTTAAATTATTTATCTGAACACCCTGTACAACATAAAATTCATGTAATCAAAAATTTAGTAGACATGGCCATACTTTTATCTAATCATATTTTTCATGCTGACAATTTAAATTTAATTAAGAAACCATTATTTTATAATAATTATCCGAATAACTTTATTGATAAACATATTAAAAAGAGATTAATAGAATTTTATTTAAGAAATAGACTTTGAATAGAACAAGAAAATAATGTCAATATTATAAATGCAAAAAAGAAATTATTTCTATCTCTTTTTTAGGCTCGATTTCAAATAATATTAACAGATTACTCAATAATTATAATATAAAAACTATATATAGAACTGAGAATAAATTAGACAAATACATAGGACTAGGTGAAGATAAACTTAATATTTTAGATCGTTGTAACGTTGTGTATAAAATTACTTGCTCTTGTGGCATGACTTATGTTGGCCAAACTAGTCGTCCACTTAGAATAATATTAAAAGAACACGAAGAGAATATCAGATTAGCAGAAAAATATCATAGAGCTATCACTCAACACTTAACTAATAAACATTCAGGTGATTCAAATGAAATAAAATGGGATGATATAGAAATTTTACACGAGGAATCTAACTACTATAAACGTTGTTTTTCTAAAATGGTATTTATTGAGAAAGAGGGATTAAAAAGCATGATCCTGATATCTGATTTAAATTCATTCAATGAATCCTATATGATGATTATTGACCATTTAAGCTAATTAATTTTCTTATCGTTTAAAAATTACAATATTAAAATTATTTAAATTGTTTTTTTCAGCCTACATGCAAAATATCATTGTTGGTTGTTATAATAGTTGAAATTACATTTACACATTTTTTAATTAGTATATGCGCTCCTGGATTTTTGGAGTTTGCGCACTCATGTTTTTGCTACGATAGATTCAGTTACTCCACAACCATGATGGGGTTGTTATGGTTGTTCCAGTTTTTTTTTTGATAAATTCATGACTAATTATTATTGAAAGTTTTTAAAAATAATTCGTAAAACGTGGAACATTACTACAATAGCATTTTATATTTATTTAACTTTGAAGTTTGGAGCAAATAGATTATATTAACATAACATAATTTTATTATAACTTTTGGTAAGAATAATTTATAATAATGACTATCTTGTCTTCTAAAAAACTATGAATCAACTATTTTTAATCTTCTGTTGTTAATTTTAGATTCTGTTATATCTGAAGAGGAAACATGTCATATTTCGAAACGCCATATGATTCATACGTTTTAATTACGTTTTTTATACACTTAATATAAAATAATAAAAAACCATTTTGTCTGGAGTTGGTCGATTTAACTATTGTCTTCATAGATGTAATATATACCCAGACGTTAAAATAACAAAACGAAGGATTTAACATCTCAAAATCTTCTTCATATTATTCATTTTTTCAAATTTTTTTTTTTAGTCAATTTTTTATTGTAAAACGCTACCAATGACTTTGTTTTGAAATGCCAATATTCGTTATTAAACGCTTACAAAACCTAAAATTGGTAAAAAATTTAAATCTTGAGGAAGACTTTTCTTTAAAAATAATATTTTATGGGGAAAACAGCTGCACAATCGTAATTTTTCAGAAATGTTAAGTCTCCTTCAAAACTTTTGGCATTTACACTAATTTTTGTTTTTAAACTAATTTTTAGCAAGAAGCACTGAAAGAAAACATGTATGAAATTCTCAATAATGTATTAGGGTATTTTTAGTTTTTCATTTCACCGCTCAATTGCAGTTAAAAGCAACAATTTTTTAAATTTGCATCAAGTGTTCAACAACACTAAAGACTCTTCGCGAATTTGTTTATTAATACCAAGCATTTTTGTAGCTTTCCGCATAAATAATTAAAGCTTAATTTTAGTTTTTATGGCAGATAATAAATATTTATTATCCCAGAATGTCAAACGGAAAAAGATAATACAACTTATCGATACTAAGAGATTACTTTAGTAATTAACAAAAGAAAACTCAAATAAATAATTGATATTGTTATTGTTTTTTGTGTACCTAATAACATAAATATTTCGTATATTTTAAATTTATGAAAATTTTTGTTTGATTAATTAGAAACTGTTTGTGCAAAACTTCAGGCAATTGTGATAAATACTTCATCAAAGCCAGATTAGTAGATCAGCAATTCTATTCTTGTTTGGTTTTTGTTTAACAATAGAATTGTATGGAAAGACAAAAATTACTTTAAATAAAATTTTAATTATTAGAATGAAATTGGGATATTCTTAAAAAAGAGATGATTTAAAATGTAGTTTAAAAAAAATAAAGAGCGAACCATAATAGCCAAATGACGGACAACAGTTAACAAAGCTATTAGATCTTTTTTTATTATTTAACCCTTTATTTTGTTTACGGCAAATTTTATAAATTGTACCTATTTTTCTTTAATAAAATTCTCAATTACATTTAGTAGCTAAGTACTTTTCTATAATGTATTACTTAATTGTTTAAAATTTCCTTTCCTTTTGAAATCACTTAGTTTTATCCACATATCTAATAATACTTCACTTAATCTAACTTTTTGGTGAAAATAATGGTGTGAGTTACAAATTAAAATTTCTTCTAACCATGAAGATTTTTTTTATGAATCGGTATTTAAGCTTCATTTCCTATTTTCATAACCGGAATATCTAAATAATGTAGGGTGTTATTATTATCTTAATTTAAAAGTCAATAAAAAATGATCTTTTTTTCAGTTAAATTTATTGCTTAATTTATGATTATAATCCATAGACTCTATTGTAAAATATTGTCCACATACCTGTCGTGGAAAAGCTGTTTAAAACCTAATTTAAATAATGTTCTATTTTCGAAGTTCTCTTGAGTAAGATTGCAAGCAATCCGAGATAAGGAAGATCCCATCAGACAACCTAATATTTGTTAATAAAATTTTTGTTTAAAGGTGAAAAAAGTATTTCTAAATACGGTTCTTTTAGCTACTAAAATTTTAGAAATAATTATTTATTTAAATTATTTTAAAATAGGTTTAACCTTATGATTTTTCTTCTATGCTATCAGAAAGTAAATCTAAAGGAATATTGCCAAACCCAAATCACATCTAAAGATAATAATAGGTGGGTACTAGACACATTTTTATTTTTAATTTTTTATTTCAAATCCCAATTTTCTTTGATGAAAAAAATTAATTTATACAAGAAAAAAAGGTTTTAAAATTTTTAAGAAAAATTTGGCTAAGTTATTATTTGTAGATCCAATATTGAAGGCATAATTAATTTTCATTTTAGCTCAGGTTTAGAAACCTTATGGAGGGTTTGTGATTTTTTAATATATAACATTTATCTTGAATTCTTGAAACTGAATTGTTGTTATTGTTATTATTTCTACAATATCTGTTTCTCTAAAATATTTTAATTTGTTTAATTTTAATCATCTCTATTAGCTGCTATTGAAATACCACATTCATCTGCTCTAAAAATAATAAATCTTTGTAGCCATCAAAAAAATTTTTAACAGTTCTCAGAAAATTGATTCGTTTACTAGAATAATGCAATGTACAGCCTACAAATAGTAACAGATTTAAAAAATAGAAATTAAAAAAATATCTTTATAGATAAAAAATAATATAATAATATATAATAATAATATATATAATAATATAATAATAAAAAAAATTTATAGATAAAGAAATATTTCGAAAAAATGGAAATCTTTTTATTTGACATTCCCGGTGTTTATCAATAACATAAAAATTGTTAAAACTACCTTTGTTTTATAGAGTAACATTCAATAAAGATATTACAATATTATATAATAAGCAAAAAAAATGTATAAACAAATTATTTGTTTAAAGAATGTTTTTTACGGTTTTAGATAATTTTACGATTTTTTAAGTTATGTTGCAAGAAATTGGGATAACAACACTATAATGATAAAGACATTTTTTCTTGAAATTATAATTGTTAGTATTATAAACAAATACATAAATGGGGCATTTTTTACAGCAAACTTACCGTTTTTCGATACAATTTTTTTAATTGCTACATTTTTTACAATTTTAGAGAAATTCATAATTTGTTGATCAATTTAATCATTTTTTAGAACAAATTTAATGAACAAATGCATTATTTAAACATTTGTCGACAGAAAAATTATTTTTTTTCCATGCTAGTCCTTTCAATTGGGAACTTTATGAAAATTTTCGCAAAATTCATAACTAGTTGATAAATTGTATAATTTTTTAAGCAAATGAAATCAATTTCTTATGATTTTTCAAACAATTTTAATAAACAAATACATTTTTTGGCCATCTGCAGACAGCAAAATTTGTTGTTTTTTTCGAAATCAGACTTTTTTCTGTCTTTATCAGCCTTCTTAGTTAAGAGCATCACAATAATTTCAGCAAAATTTTTTTATCAAAATAGTTTTAAAAAGTAATCAAATTGATCAATAAATTATGAATTCTTTCTATAATTATCATAAAATTCCTGATTAAAAAGTTTGTGATCGAAAAAAAACTTTCTTCTGACCAATTCCTTATCTGTACATTTGTTTATTATATTTGTTTAAAAAAATTATCAAATTGATCAACTAGTTATGCATACAGCTGAAATTAACATAAAGGTGCCAACTGAAAGGACTGACGTTGAAAAAAAGAATTTTGCTGCCAAAAATTTCCCAATGATGAATTTGTTTATTAAATTTAATCAAAAATATTTTAGGATTTATCCACTATTCATAAATTTAAAAAAAAATTATTATGAGTTTTTTAATTATAAAAAATTCACATAAAAAAAGAATTTTTTTGTGGAAAAATGCCTTATGCATTCATTTCTTAATTGAATTTGTTTAAAAAATTCATACCCTTAATAAAAAATATAAAGTTCTCTAAAATTAGCGTGAAGTTCGCAAAATAAAAAAAAAAATAGATAGAAAAAAAGAAATTTTTATATCCAAAAATGCCTGATTCATGCACTCGTTTATTAAATTTGTTCATAATATTAACAATAATAATCTTAAAAGGAACTTATTATATAGTTTTTAGCAAAATTTTTTGCAGTATGATTATAAAAAACCCGTAAAATTATGGAAAATCGTATTTATAAATAAAATATTGCTTTTTCGAAGATATTTACTGCCCGTTATTTGAACATGCTTTTTTTCTAATAATAGATGACATTTGATAATTGTTTATAAATGAAAAGAATTTGTTTAAACAATTGGGTTTTACAATAATGAATAGTTACCATCACCCAAATTTTCCTTAAAATTTAGAAGTTAGTTATTTACAGTTAATTGCATCGAAGTTTGTACCTTCAAAAAAGCCACATAGAGTTAATTAATTAAGTATGTTAAAAAAAATATTAATTTCTATTTGGTCCTTCATTAGCTAGTTCCAAGCTTGGAGCCCGTCCATGGTCCGAACAAACAAAAAAAAGGGGAGAAAAAAAAGTAGGGTGAGGATCCAGCCGAGTACAGCTGGTATGCCAGCCGTATCAGCGGAACGGATGAGCTGGTATGCCAGCCGACCCGTAAAAGGAGGAAAAAATATGAATAAGGATAGGGAGTAGGAACAGATTAGATTAATTTGCTTACCATGGTTCTGTAGATTAGTAACTTTATTTTTAATTTTCGCTGAACGCTATTGAGTGTGTAAATGGAGTCTTTTTATCAATACTTTTGACAGGTCGCCCCAAGTAATGTTAATACCAGGGGTGCCTGGAACGTCTAGCTGCGCGTCTCTATAATGGAGAGAGAGAGCGAGAGAGAGGATAGAGTACAGTTGCACTCTCTGCCGCATGAGGCATGCGGAGCGTAAGTAAACCCTACGGGGGTTGCCCACAGCGGATGTCCAGCCGTGGGAGTGAGAGTGAAAGAGGAGAATAGGGGTTTCCTTCTCGTGGTTGTTTGTGTCGTTGCTTGTGAATAGGGCCTGGCCCGAGCGGAATTTCGGCCCGGGGATGTTGATGTAAGCTAACAGAGGAGTACCAGCCGTTAGCCTCGGCGATCAGAGCGGATTTCCAGCCCTGATCGTTCTGACGTTCTGTGGCGGAGCGCGCCTTTTTATACAGGCCGCGCTGCACAAGAGTTGGTCAGAGTGGGAAAGGATCGCGTGGTGGGAGATGCACGTGCTCTCTGTCTCTTCTTTCTCTCTCTTTTTTTTACGTATAAAATGGTTGCCCACCGAATGGATAAACGTCGTATGCGAGAAGGAATCTCGCCCTATGCGAGTCGCGTATAACAGAGCTTTTAAAATAACAAATTATTTATTAACTGTTATTAATTAAACTAAAAACCTCTGTTTGTACAGAAATTGTTCAAATTTAGTGTGAATTAAGTTACAAATAGCCGCCTATCACCATTAACCCTTTTTCATTAAATTATTTATTTTTATCATTTTTATCATTTTTTTATTTTTATTTTAATTTAATCAAAGCATTTTTAAAAACGCGGTTAACTTTAAAAGTCATTTAAAAAAAAGTTTCACTAAATAATCAAAAAAGTAAACTTCTGTTATAAAAAAACAGATAAAATTGTGTAATAATTGTCTTCTAAAAATAATTTTATTAAATAATTTTATAGGTCTAAAGTCATTTTTACAGAATGCTAATTTTGATTTTTAAAAAACAAATATCAAAAGTTATTATAAATAAATATACTTTATTATGAATGATTGATATTCAGAACTCTAGATTGCATTTTCAGATGAAATTGTGTCCTGTGGAAATAAAAATGAAAATTGTTTTGGTATAGGATGTCAAAGAGAAATAGGGGCAGAAATAAAGACCTTATTCCAGTTGATGTGAAAGCATCCAATATTTATTGAAAAGGCGCGTATTAAATACACGTGAACATTTATACAAGGTATAATAATCAATATACCGCCGATAACATAACTAACTACTAACACAACACAGCAAAGTTATTTACAACTCATTTCTCTGTTTATATATTTGCTCTTGGAGATTGTTGGAACGACAATATGCTGGCAGCTCTGAAATGATTGCACGACAACCCCCACATAGTCCACCCTCAAACTACAAATTGTGCTTCAGCTTCTCAAACCCGCTATATGTCACTAAAATTTATAATTGGAAAATATATTTTCTTTCAGGGGAAAAGTTATCAGAGAAAAGTTATTTAGGAAAGAAAAAAATCTAGGCCTCGGACTTATATCACTAGTGATTACACTAGTGAAGCCAATATTTTTTTTTTAATACTGCGGTTGAAATTTTGCCATTAAAATAAATTTAAAATGTATTGCTAAACTGGCTGAAATTATATATATATCCGTTATGTTAACGATTTTTACAAAAATTACAAAAACGAAAAATTTGTTTACAGATTGGAAAATATATTTTCTTACAGGGAAAAAATTATCAGAGAAAAGTTATATAGGAAAGAAAAAAGTTCAGGCCTCGAACTCATATACTACTGACCCTTTTTTTACATTGCCAATATTTTTTTTTAATACTGCGGTTGAAATTTTGCCATTATAATAAATTTAAAGTTTACTGCTGATCTGGCTGGAATAATATATCCGTTAAGTTAACAGTTTTTACAAAAATTATTAAAAAGAAAAAATGTGTTTACAGATTGGAAACTATATTTTCTTTCAGGGAAAAAGTTATCAGAGACAAATTATTTAGAAAAGAAAAATTCCCAGGCATCGAACTCATACCACTATTGATCCTTTTTTTTAACAATGCCAAAAATGTTCAAGTCTCGGACTCATAGCACTATTGACCCTTTTTTTTAACAATGTCCAATTTTTTTTTTAATACAGCTGTCTACATTTTGCTATTTAAAGAAACTTAACATTTCTTTGCTGAACTGGCAGTAATAATATATCCGTTATGATAAAAAATTTTACAAGCAAAAAACAAAAAAATGCTTTTATAAATTGGAAAATAAATTTTCTTTCAGGGAAAAAGTTATCTCAGACAAATTATTTAGGAAAGAAATATTCCCAGGCGTCGGAGTCATACCACTATTGATCCTTTTTTTTTTTTTTAAATGCCAAAAATTTTTTCAATACTGCTCTTGACATTTTGCTTTTAAAAGAAATTTAGCATTTTCTTGTGAACTGACTGCATTAATATATGTGGCATGTTAACAATTTTTATAAAAATTACAATAAACGAAAAAACTTTTTTCAGATTGGAAAATATATTTTCTTTCAGGGAAAAAGTTATCAGAAAAAATTTATTCAGGGAAGAAAAAAGTCAAGGCCTCGGACTCATACCACTACTGTCCCTTTTTTTTAACATTGCCAATATTTTTTTTAATACTGCTGTGGACATTTTGCCACTAAAAGAATTTTTTAATTTTTTTGTGAACTGGCTGCATTAATATATCCGCCATTTTAAACATTTTTAGAAAAATTACAAAAAACGAAAAATTTGTTTACAGATTAAAAAATATATTTTATTTCAGGGAAAAAGTTATCAAAGAAAAATTATTTAAGAAAGAAAAAAGTCCAGGCCTCGGACTCATATCACTGCTGACCCTTTTTTTAACATTGCGAATATTTTTTTTTACTGCTGTTGAAGTTTTTCCATTAAAATAAATTTAAAATTTATTGCTGAACTGGCTGTAATAATAGATCCGTTAGGTTAACAATTTTTACAAAAATTATAATTAAGAAAAAAAGTGTTTACAGATTGGAAACTATATTTTCTTTCAGGGAAAAAGTTATAAGAGACAAATCATTTAGGAAAGAAAAATTCCCAGGCGTCGAACTCATACCACTATTGACCTTTTTTTTTAACAATGCCAAAAATGTTCAAGTCTCGGACTCATAGCACTATGGACCCTTTTTTAACAATGCGAAAAATTTTTTTTAATACAAATTTTGCTAAACAAAGAAATTTAACATTTTGTTGTGAACTAGCTGCATTAATATATGTGGCATGTAAACAATTTTTACAAAAATTACAAAAAACTACTAATAACTAATGCTATTATTTGCCAATATATTTTTTAAATACTGCTGTTCATATTTTGAAATTAAAATAAATTTAACAATTATTTGCTAAGCTGGCTGGAATAATGTATCCGTTATGTTTAATAATTTTACAAAAATTATAAAAAGTGAAAAATGTTTTTACTGATTGGCAAATATATTTTCTCACAGAAAAAAGTTATCAGAGAAAAATTATTTAGGAAATAAAAATGTCCAAGCTTCGGACTCATACCACTTTTGACCCTTTTTTTAACAATGCTAAAAATGTCCAAGCTTTGGACTTATACCACTATTGGCCCTTTTTTTAACATTGCTATTATTTTGCCAAAATATTTTTTTAGTACTGCTGTTGACATTTTGCGATTAAAAGAAATTAATTATTTCTTTGTTAAACTGGCTAAAATAATATATTCGCTATGTTAACAATTTTAAAAAAATTGCAAAACGCGAAAAATGTTCTTTCTGATTTACAAATATATTTTCTTTTGAGAAAAAAGTTAAGAGAAAAATTATTTAAGAACAATAAATGCCCACGCGTAACTCAAACCATTATTGACCCTTTTTTTAACAATGCTAATTTTTTTTAATACTGCTGTTGACATTTTCCTATTAGAAGAAATTAAAAATTTTCTTTGTAAACTAGCTGCTTTAATATATCCGCCATGCTAACAATTTTTACAAAAATTGCAAAGAACGAAAATTTTTTTTACAGATTGGAAAATATAGTTTTTTTTTTCAGGGAAAAAGTTATCAGGAAAAAATTAATTATGAAAGAAAAAAGTCCAGACCTCAGACTCATACCAATATTGACCCTTTTTTAACAATGTCAAAATTTTTTTTAAATAATGCTGTCCACATTTTGCTATTAAAAGAAATGTAACATTTCTTTGGTCAACAGACTGAAATAATATATCCGCCATGTTAACAAAAATGTTTTTACGGATTTAAAAATATATTTTCTTTTAGGAAAAAAGTTATCAGAGAAAAATTATTTAAGAACAAAAAATGCCCACGCGTAACTCAAACCATTATTGACCCTTTTTTTTAACAATGCCAAAAATGTCGAAGCCTCGGACTCATACCACTATGGACCCTTTTTTTAACAATGCCAAATTTTTTTTTAATACTGCTGTTGACATTTTTCAGGGAAAAAGTTATCCACAAAAATTATTTAGGAAAGAAAAATTTCCAGGCTTCGGAGTTATACCACTATTGACCCTTTTTTTAACATTGCTATTATTTTGCCAATATTTTTTTTAACACTGCTGTTGACATTTTGCCACTAAAAGAAATTTAATATATTTTTGCTGAACTGGCTGTAATAATATATCCGCCATGTTAACAATTTTTACAAAAACTACAAAAAACGAAAAATATGTTGACGTGATCCTAAAATCAAATTCGATAGATGGCAACAAACTTTAAAGCGAAGTACAACCTTATTGAATTATTTGGACAAATTTTGTACTTTTTGCAAATTTTTGTAATTTATGTCGTTTAAATTTTCCGAAAAAATTTATGAAAAACCGCAAATATAGAAATTTATATGTTTTACAGTCGAATAATTGTTGACTTTTTTGACCATGGATTAAAAAAGAAGCATCTTTCTTTGAAATTTGAACGAATTATAGAACTGTTAAAGTAGATGTTGGGACAAAAGTCAGATACCTCAGAAAAAAAAAATTTTTGAGGACAAAATATTACAATGCTTAAGAAGAATATTAATTTCAACCATGCTTTTGCAATTATTGATATTTTTCTGACCTTCGCATCTTACCAATTTTTGAAACATGATTGCATTTTGATAAATTACAGCTTATTTTTTTCGGGAAAATATTTTACCGAACTCTTCTATTTCCAATTTTAAAAAGTAGAGTTATTAAAATTCAATTATTTTTTTAAAATTTTCTAAGTAGCGATTGTTTAAAAAAATGGTTTAAATTAGTTTTTTCCTAAATTTAAAAAATTTTCATAACAAATAACATTTTTTATTTAGAATGACATTAGTTATAATATTTTGATTTGTCAAATTAAAGTAAAATTTATTTTCTTCAAATATCTGAAATTTGGCATGGCTACCTTAGAGATCGAAAAAAATGCCTTTTTCAGAATAATAAGGCATTATTATTCCAGGTGTTGCAAGTCCAATTTTTCGAGGAATCTGTATTATCATCAGAGAACAACATAAATTCTTAACGTTTTTTAGGCTAGATGGAGATACAAATAAAATTTATTTTAATAAAATTTATTTTAATAAAATTTAATTTAATAAAGTTTTTTTTTTTAAAAAGAACCACAGAACTTCTAAATGCCGGTCCGGCTTTTCCCTTAAGCTACTTTAGAGACTGAAAGAAGAATCCCTTTTTTAGAAAAAATAAGCATTATTATGCTAGGTGTTTCAAGTTTAATTTTTTAAGGAATCTGTATTATCATCAGAGTAACAGAAACTCTTACCATCTTTTCAGACTAGATGGAGCTATGAAGGAACATATTTTTATAAAAATTTTTGTCTGTAAAAGAACCACAGAACTTCCAACAGCCGGTCGGGCTTTTCCCTTAAGCTACTCTAGAGAACGAACGAAAAATCCTTTTTCATAAAAACGAAAATTATTATGCCAGGTGTTGCAAGTCCAATTTATTAAGTATTAAATATTTTAGAAAATTTATTTCATCATCAGAAAATCAAGTATTTTCACTTCAACCATCAGCTACCTTCGCTTCGTTAGAAGCTGAGGGGAAAACAATGGACCAAATGCATGGAACAAAATTTTATTTATGTATTATCATTGTGAATAATAATAATGATAATTACTATTATTATTCTTTTATTATTTCATTAAATAGTAATTAAAATCTGACAACAGAAATTCTTGACGTCTTTTCAGGCTAAAAGGAGTGATGCATACATATTTAAAAAAATTTAAAGTTGCCTAATTAGTAGCTTAAGGGCAAAGCACCCTGACGGCAATCGGTCTAGTCTGAAAAGATGTTTAGAATTTTTCTTATTCTCTAATGATAATATAGATTGCTTGAAATTTTTTTTGCAAGATTCTAAAGAATTCAAGAAGGTTTCAAAATTTCAATGGTTTATAAAGAATTTCATGAGATTTTCGAAAAGCAAAAATACAAATATGAATATAGAGATAAATATAAATA
>JAAAKG020135734.1:0-13432 GCA_010014905.2 Druon quercuslanigerum | reverse complement strand
AGATGATAAGGTTGTCATGGCAGAATCTATCGAAGATTTGCAAAGAATGTTGAATAAACTGAATGCAAGCATGAAGAACATGTGCCTCAAAATTAATGTAAATAAAACAAAAACTGTAGTGCTCGAAGGAAAGAGTGAAAGAACAATATGCAACATTGTATTAGATGATGTTTGAATTGAACGAATTGAGAAATTCGAATAATTGGTAGCTTATTTACTATTAGGGACAGGAAGATAGATGAGGAGTTAGATAGACACATAAACGCAGGTAAGAAGGTTATTGGTAGAGCAGGCCCCCTTATCGGAAGCAAAAATATATCAAATAAGGCTAAAATGGCAATAAATAATTCTATATTTGTACCGACTGTACTATGCGGCAGCGAGACATATGGACGGGAAAACTCTGATGGAAAAAGTGAGCAACGAGATAATCGTTTAAGAATGTGGTGCGGAAGAAATGGTAGTTGATACATGGGCAAGAAATCGGTTAAGACGGTTCGGGCATGTTGAGATAATGAAAGATGAACGAGTAACGAAACGAGTGTATCAAGATAAAGTAAATGGCAGCGTGCCCAGAGGCAGCCATAAGAAGCGATAGAAACACGAGAGCCTGCATGAAAAAATGCATGGACGTGAAAGAAGCTAGAGAAGTATGCTAGCACAGAAAAGTATGGATGAATACTAATGGATCAAAGTGGGAACCTCACAGGAAGACTTTGTGAGGAACTTCAATTGGGGTGATCGCTAGAGAGATTGATTAGCAACCTGGGTCGGAGCAGTGTTGTGGAACTACCGCGTTATTTAAATAAATAACACGAGAATTCTAATGGTGTAATAATAATAATAATACCAATATCCATCACGTCGTTTATTTCTGCAGGTGATGATTACACCAGAAGAAAGGTCCTTATAGCCTAAAATACAATACTCATAACAATTTTTGGCAGATGTTTGACAAAGAAGCAGTCTAACCATTTTTGGAAAATAATTTTAAATTCACCATTACAACGAGATTTGTGCGAATAAGAGAAAATTCTGGTTCATCCCCGCAAAAAGTTGTAACAACACTATTGTGAAGATCACTGGTGCACATTACCTCTCGTTTTCTGCGACTGTCGACGAATTTCTATAAGCTGAGGTGTCTCAGTTCTTTGATTTCTCGTGTCTTAAATTATATTTAGCAAGAACTGTAAAATTCCGTTTAAAATAATATAAAATCTGATCAGCTTTATACTATAATGTACACAATTATGTTTTAAATTCTATCTCTTTCAAATTCCTCGACTGTCATGTAAACTCTGGAGAAACTCTTTCAAATATTGCTAACCTTTAAAGTATTTCTTAGTGAAGATCACTTAGTTCATAGAATACTTTTGCATAAGAATTACTCGACTTTTTTCTCCAACTTAGTTTTTAAGTATTAGTCGGTATTCTAAATCTCATAAAGATTTTTATATTATTTCTTCAAAGTCATTGAAACATTTGAAGACTTTTCTCTCTGTTCAAAATTCTTCAAATATCGCCTAAATTATAAGCGACTAAATTTTTCTGTGTGTGAAATACTTTGCAGTCCTTTCAAAATTCCTGAAAATCCCTTGAAAGAGTGGGTATAAAATAAGTAATCTTACGAACACTTTTACAGGTTTCTCTGTGGGATATAAATTTTTTGTCCACTTTTGTTTGCCTCATAAGATGGTTTCGTGGATTTTTTCACCACAGAAACCGATTTTTCAGATTCTCGAGAAGATGATGTTCATTCTATCGTGAAATGACAGCGACCCCGACAGATTAGGCTCACTTAAGCGACCCTTGGGTTATTTGTAAAAGAACTAAGCTCCATTGTGTTGGTCCATAAAGAGCCCTCGATCTAGTCTAGATTATTCTTTGTGCCATATACTAATTCCACATTAGGAATGTGCTTGACCGAATGGGAAAGTGCATCCAGACTTTTTTTACCTTGCACTGGAAAAGGACACCGATTTCTTATTAATTTTCATTTGCCCTATTTTGCTATTTTTTTATATCCCGCTTATTATCCCTTTACTCAACGACACAAAAACTATATTAAATTTTTTTTAGTCACACAAATATTGAAATAATTCACAAGAAAAGAAGTATTATCAGTTTGTTCTTCAACTTATATGAATATAAATTTTATAAGATTCTTGAGGAAATTAGAAAAGATTTTTAAATATTTCAGAAGCGTCAAAAGAATCAAGAAGATTTAAACAAAAATTATTTTACAGGATTTCACAGAATATTAGGAATAATTCGAGCCTTTTTAAAAGATATGCAGGACTAAATTTCCGTAGGAATTTTAAAGCTTCTAAAATTTTGGTTTGAAATCTTTAGAAAAAATACATTTTTCAAATATTTTAGAGTTTGAAATTGTTTTTAAATCTCTTCAAATCCTCTAAATATTTCTTGAATTTACTCGATTTTTTGTGAAATTTTTAATCTTATCAAATTGAAATATTTTGCTTTATAATCTCCTACTCTTTTGCGAAATTTAAGGAAATCTTTTGAAATGCCTTAAAATCTTTTTCAATTTTCTCTTAAGAAAATCCCTTTAATCCTTTCAAAAATTTTAAACCTTATAAAATTTATTAATTGATCGTTGATTTTTTTCGGTAAAATAAAAAAAAATGCCTTAAAATCTTTCACATTCTTCTTTGACAGTTTTAGAAATCTTTTGAAATTTCTTGAAAGCTTTTTATAATTTTAATTTTTCTGAGGAACCAATAGAGTTTTTTTCATATTCTTTAAACATTACAAAATTATTTTTTAATCGTTTCAGATCTTCTAAGCATCTCTTAAACTTATACTCTCAAATTTTTAATAAAATTATGTATTATATGGCAAAATCTTTCTTTCAAATCTGTAAATTTTTTTTTTTAATTTTAGGAAATTATTGTAAATATTTTGAATTTTTTCAATTTTTTCTTAGAACTCATTAAGACAAGAATCATTCGAAATTTGTCCATAAATCTTACGAATATTTTGTTCATTCTTCTGACTTTTTTAATCTTTATATCTTTAAAACGTATATAATAATTATTCTTTTAAAATTAAATCTAAAGCATTTAAACTTTTCCCAGAAATATTTTTAAAAAATTTAATTTTAAAATCTTTTAAGAGTAATAAAAAGCTTTTGAATTACAAAAGTTTATTTATTGCAGCGAGAAAATTCCAGTAAATTCAATATGAATGACACCATTTTTTGCATTTACTTAAAATTCTTTAAAATTAGCAGATTATTTTTTTATAAACAAAATATGACTTTCCGCGTTTGTAATAATCTGACACTTCTAATTTAATAATTATTTGAAAAACATAATGATGCATTTTCAAGGTATTACCGGATAAACTATTTATCAAGAGAGAAATGAATTCGATTTTTTAAATTTGATTCGAATTTTCCAAAAGAAATAATAATTCTGAAAACCAAAACTGAGCATAAACGTTTCATTTTTGTTAGTTATATCAAGAATTTGAAGATCTCTACATATTGATCTCACAATATGACCTTTTTGGTTGAAAAATCATTTAATTGGTTAAATATTTATTTCTATGGTTAAAAATTTAAGTAATAGATTGAAAATTCCTTTAAAAAATCAAATTTTGCCCAAAAATTATTCCTGTATCTTCTTAAAAATTATTCTTTTTTGGTAGGGAAATTAATCTTCTTGGTAGAAAATCCATCTGCTTAGTTGAAAATTGAACTTTTTTGGGTAGAAAATTCTTCTGGGCTGAAAATTTAACTGTTTGATTAAAAAATCGTTTTCTTTGTTGAAGATTCATAATTTTTGTTAAAAATGTATTTTTTTAAATAAAAATTGAACTATTTTATCTATTAACTATTTTATCAAAAATTTGTCTTTTTGGCTCGAAAACTGAAAATTAAAATATCTTATCTATAATTGATCTCCACGCTTTATGGATGTTTTTGTACTTAAAGGAAAAATTTATAACGGTCAGGAGATATGAAAAATTGGCAGGGAAAAGTCAGGGAATTTTTAAATCTGGATGACATTAATCGTGCATTTTGTGAATAAATGGTAAATAAATTATTTCAAAAGTACAAAATTTTTAAGCTTCGAGAACAGTAGCGTAACTACGTTCAGGAAACTTGTATTTACAGGAAAAATTTTGTATTTCAAAAAATATTCTCAACACAAAATAAAATGCGTAAATGAGATTTAAAAAAAATTTATCAGTTGCATTTTTAAACAAAAAAAATGAAATTTTTTAACATAAATGTGAATTTTAAATGAAATAGATGAATTTTCTACCAAAAATATGAATTTTCAACGAAACAGTTACATTTTCAACCGAAGAGATGAATTTTCAAGTGAAATGATGAATCTTTAATAAAAAAAGATTACTTTTCTACAAAATGTGTTTTTTACCAAGAAAGAAGAATTTTCAACACAATAGTGGAATTCTCAATAAAAACATATTAATTTTTAAACCAAAAAGACAAAAAGGATTTGTTAAGGATAAAATCCTAAAAAAAAAAAAATTCAGTCATGGAAGAAAAAAATGTCACCTTAATTATAATTCAGGGGATAAATAGTTTTGAATACAAAATAAAAATTTCGAATAAAAATTTCCTTTTCAAGTTTATATGTTCATTTATTGTTGGGATTATATAAATACATACTTTCCTAAGATTCTTGGAAAAATTTTTAAACAAATTTCAAAGAACTCAGGTATGTAGAAAAAATATTATTTTTTATTTTTTAGGATTTTGCTAAATTGTGGGGAACATTCGAGTCAGGTTAAAAGGTATTTTGTTTTTTAAGAAGTTTAGAAGATAATCTTTCGAACAATTTTTTTCAGGAATCTCAAGAAACGTTTTTATGTTCTGTAGTCTTTTCTAACTTTTAAAAAGGCTTCAAACATTTTTTTTAAATCTTCAAAAATTTACATTTTGTTAACAATTTTTGGAGATCTTTTCAAATTCCAAATTATTTTTTAAAACCATTTTAAATCTTTTAGACCATTTTTATATTTTTTTAATTTATTCAATTGGTCTTAACATTCTTCAAATTGCCCTCAAACTTCCAGATTTAGTTATGAAAATTTTGGAAACCTTTTAAAATCTTTTCAAATATTATCTCAAACTTAATTTTTCAAAATAAAAAATCAGATTAAATTTTCCCATTTTTTATTATTGTGAAACTTTTTAAAATATTTAATAAGCCTTCTTTCCAAATATTAAAAAAAAAAGATTTTTTAAAACTTTTATGAAATGTTTTCAAATTTTTAATTAATTTTAGATCTTTTTTCAAACCTATAAATGTCTCGTAAACTTGAACCAGTTTTTAATTATCATGAGATGATAATTAATTCAAATTAAAAAATGAAATTATTTAAAAAGTTTATATATTTTTTTTAATAGTAGTAGAATTTTATATCAATCTAAAAATCTATACTATCTCCACTTCTACCTCCCTTTCTACGCCGAGTGAGTCACGGATACCCCGAAAGGAAAATGGTTTAATGATATACAATATTCTCTTTGAATAATACAATAGGAAATTGCAGTTTTGTCTAAAACTTGCAGGCCTTTTTTTACTTTTTAGGTATAAATAAATAATTAATGAATAATAACAAGAATAATTTTTTAAAGTCTTTCAATTTTTCCAGAATGACGTTTTATTATTTTTTACTCATTTGCTAATGTTTAAGAAATATTAATTTATACAAAAAGGCCATCTAACATTAGGAAGACAAACACAAAATAGAATAATGCATAGGATTAGGTAGCACGAGTGGGTCTTTAAATAACCTGTAGAAATTTTTTTTTGAATTTATAGAGAATAATAATTTTAATTTTTTATTTCAGAAAAAAAAATATCTAAAAAAGAAAGAGGTCTCAGAAAGAACCGCAACTTTCTATCATTGCTTTAAGAGGAGATATTCATAAACAATGATAAATTGTTTCAAAAATGCTTTATTACCTTGCATTAATTATTACCTCAATACGGCTAAAAGATTGGAAATTTCAAAGAAAACCACAACTTCCTAGCATTGCTTTAAGAGAAAATAGTTTTAAACAATAATCAATTTTTAAATAAATAATTTATAAGGTTTCTATATATATATATATATTACATTACTATCACTGAAAAGTTGGAAAAAATTGAAAAACGATCAAAAAGTGGAAAATTGCACCAAAAACCGCAAATTTCTAACATTATTCTAAGTGAACATTGTTATAAATAATAACAAATTGTTTAAAGAATTATTTTTGTTTACTTTTATTAACTACGTCCTCGCTCTGGTCACCCTGTAAAACAGACCTACGGTGGTGAAATTCAAAGAGTAATTTTTGATTTATACTCTATGGTTCATATGCACCTAGTCCTAATATACGCCCTTGCTCTTTTCAAGAATGTTACCCATTTCTATTCCCTCTTATAAATTTCTAATCCATCTTATCAATTTCTTCTATCCCACTTTATAATTAATTTGATCTTTTTCTATGCAATTGGTATTCCTTTGCCCTTTTATCGAAAGTTATACCCCCAAACAGCAGTAATTTTGTAATAAATATAAAATTTTATCAACAAATCTTATTAATTATTACTTGAAAGATATTATAAGTAAAAATTGAATGAAAGTCAAAAATATGTGATTTTTTTTTTGTATTTCTTCTTTTTTAATTAGTCGAGATTGTTGAGACGAAGAACCAGTTGAAAAAAATTGTAACACGAGACGAGAGCTATTATCATTCAGAAGTGTCGCCTGGAAACCAGTTTTGCTTGAAGAAAAAAGGTGCTAGATTATTCAGATATTTGAATAATTCTGATGTTTTTTGTCCAGTGATGAACGATATAAGAAATTATAAATCAAGCCCGACGGTTCTAAATAATTTATTAATTCATCTTTGATCCCTTTTTTATTATCTCTACACCCACAAACCACAAAGAAATAATATTGTAGACTGTAGACATTTTAGAGCAAGATTGATTTTTAAAACAGGTTTAATGTTTTTTACAAACAAATAGTACAAAAAAAATGATTTTTTTTATAATCTGGTCATTTAGGTTTTTATAGATACTGCCAATTTTTTCCAGTTCACCATACATTTGAGAGAGCAACAGGAGTTGAAGATAATCTGTCATTATATAATAAACAAAACATTTTTCTATTAACAATTAATTTTTTTAAATACAATTTTCAATGTCTTTACGATTTATTTTATTATATTTCCGGCAATCTAAAAAATAGAAAAATTTTTTAGTAGAATACTTATTGTTAATTTTATAAATACTTTTTAGAAATAAATCTATTCAAGCGACTAGAAAATTAAATATAATTAAAATAATTTTGAAGATAATATTAACAATAATTATTTTTCTATACGTTTTTTCCATTACAAGATTGTCTTGACTCAAATTGCTTGCAATCATAAAAAATACGTTCGGTTGTCCTAAAAAATTCATGAACAGTCATTCTTTTTTCCTAAATAATTGTTAAGGAATCAGCGATGCAATTTTCTGAATGTAATCAGGATTGGCTTTAGCTTTTCGGATTGTTTAATAATTATTGTTTTGTTTCCTGAACTCTTCAAGATTTAAAGTTTAGACAGTTCAGGAATAGGCTTTCTATTTTTGAAAACTATTAAAAAATTAGATTGGCCATTCCAGAAGTGTTTTGGAACATCATTATATTTTCCTGTAGCGCTTGGTTATCCTAAACCTAAATAGCTCAGGAACAGGCATTGTATTTTCATAAATTGTTCAAAAATCAGCGCTGCATTTTTCTGTATTTTTTTAGAAATTTGTGTAGTATTTTCACAAAGTGATCAGAAATCGACTTTCTGTTTTCTAAAATGGTTCAAAAGGTAGTATTTTATTTATCGATCTATTCAGGTATTAACGTTGTTTTTGCTGAATTTTTTTCCCCTAAAGTCTTCAGGATTTATCGTTCGGTGACCATTAACAGTTCAGGAACAAGCGCTGTCTTTTCCTGAATTGTTCTCGAATCAACGCTGTGTTTTGCCTACATTTTTTTACGAATGTTTGTATTTAACCGGGCTTCTTATATGAATCAACGTTGAATTTCGCTTTACTTAAAAAGATTGCTTTATCTGAAGAGAATTGCTCTACTTTACCACAAAATTGTTTTATTTGTACGAATTGCGTGAAGGAAAGGAAGAGAATTGGTTTCCTCAAAAGCAAAACTTGTAATATAAAATGAAACTCGATTCTCAAGAGTTTTACATGGCTGCCCCTACTCTCACATCCCCTTGCATTGTCCCCATCATCCATCTAAAAACCCTCTTGTCTCTCCCGCCTGTCTCTCTTTGTCTCTCTCCACCCAATGTCGCTTATCGTTACCTTCACCGTTCATTCTCCCTCTCTATTTTTTCTCCTGTCGCTCTCTCTTTCCTTCTCAAATTCAGGGCCGACTGTATATAGTTTCAATTTTTACTGGAACAATTCCGGATTTTTATGTTCTCTGTATTCATCTCTAATCTTTGACTTTTTATTCAATCCTTTGTAATCACGATATCTTTCAATGTATTTGGCGAAATTTTCGTATACGAATTAATTCCGAACCAATCCGGTCTTTTCTGAATCATCTCAAAATATATATCCGATTCAATCCAATTTAATCAATAATTCCTAATTATTCCGAAATCTTTATACAATTCAATCCGAATCATTCTGGAATAATCCAAAGCAAATGATTAATCCTTCAGTTTAATTGGAACTTGATTTTGATTTACGGTTTGAGATTCGGAACTAACATTTCAATTCTTTTCAATTCAAGCTTGAAATACAAGTGAATTGAAGTTAGTCATAACGCCGACTCATTCGGATTGAATTTGGTTTCGAACTAAATTTCATTTGCTTGATATAAATCCTAACCCGAACTTCACTAGACAGATCTTTTGAAATCATCTATAATCTATCATCTATACTTTATCCTATTTCATCAGAGAGAGCGAATGTTGTGTTCGATTTAAGTGAAGGCCGTTTATGACAAGTCGGAAACCGCTCCTAAATGGAATTCGCATTATATTTTTGGAATTCCTATTCAGTCGGCCAAAATCAAAACAAGTTACCAGCAAAATAATGCAAAATTTGGCGTCTTTTTTAAAGGGAGACTTGGAAAAGGGATTCGAGTTGTGTCAGATCACTCTTCTGTGACCAGATACCGGAATGCAAAATTGAAACACTGCAAAAAATGACGTATCTGTATACACCATGTTTCTTTTTTTGTGCAAAACCATATCATTTTTTGTAATCCCCATAGTAAAGTATGCAAAAAAAACTTTTGTTAGCTCTCACCCTCTCATTTTCTTTCATTGGTTAAAAAATGATGGTTCGAATTTCTTCAAATGCAAAAAAATTTAAATCGAGAGAAAATGGTCATTAGTATTTAAGATTTTTGAACTTCACGGTAGAAACTCAAAAATAATGTCAACAATTAATTATTGAAATATTTTTTTTATTAATAGAAAAATCAATTAAACCTGGAGAAAAAACAAGCCTCAGTAAGAGTTAAAAATGCGTATTTGCTTTTTTTTCATTGTTTCTTGAATTAATATTTACCATTTTTTTAATTAAATGGAGAGCAAAGGTTTGGCTTGACTTTAAAGGGATAAACTGTGCTTTTCCTACATTACTTGAATACGTTTAGGGAAGTAATTTTAAGTCCATCATTGAAAGAAATATTTTTAAAATTGGTAAAGAAACAAAGATATATTTTTCAATTCTTTATTTTCTTATTAATATTTATAAAAACTTGTTTTGCATCTAAAATTGGAAAAAGGAAAGGATCAAATGATAACAGAATATATTCTTGTAATCTATAAAATAATTCGTTTTTTGTTTTACAATGTAATGTCATTTATTAGCAGTGGCAAGCACAGATAAAATCTTTAAAGAAGAATGTAAAAAATCGAAATATCTAAATTAAATAATGGGCCCTGAATTCCTCAGTTTGTCCGTTCCTGAGATGTGTTCCAACTCACTTACTCTCGCCTACTGACCGCATCTCTTCTCCCACTCTAATTATTTGTCCTCTCTCTCTAATTAAGCTCGCATCCCGAGTGAGTGGGAGAGCCCATCGAACCACGTGATCTCGGGGCGGGGGTGGCGGCGACATTTCGCATGCTCAGAACTCCACACTCCACAGGCTGCAGCATCACACAGTTAGAGATACGAGTGAACGATACGCACGTTTTCTAAGTCTACTCTAAAAGTGAGAAAAGCGCAAAAATCTTGATTAATTTCTCGACATTTCAATCTCGACTTTTCCAACCCCTTCGTGAGTTGAAAAGTGCGTCAGTTGCGGGGTTTGAGTGACTGATAAGACACAGCGTAAAGGGAAAGGGTCACTACCCTCCTTTCGGCACCCTCCGGCTTTCAGTGACAACAAATTTCCCGAAGCAAGCGACCATGTTAGATCAGCAGTTCTACATTTAACCTATAAAAAATACGCACCTCGCGATTTTATTTGTGCAGCAATTCTCGAGGAATTGTGATATCGCTTGTTTCTAAAGTGTTTTGGATTCTGTGAGGTGGCAAGAAATGTGCTCTGTTCGTGAAAAGTGAGTTTAGTGTAAGGGCAGCTAAGTGAAAGGAAATAAAGTGGTGATAAGGCAAGCTCCTTAGGGATGATGTACAGGTGTCGTCAGGAGGTGGGGTTGAGGAGTTTTTGCTAACAGCACGCTGCTGGACCCATACCGCTCCGGCGGAAACAATTGGTGAAGGGGAAAGGTTTGTTTTTTGTTGTTAAAATAATTTCTTATAGTTTTGTAAACAAAAGTATTAATATTTATATTTTAATGCTTGCGAAAAGGACGTTGGGAAAGTTCAAAAATATATTATTTTATTAAACGACTACATTTAATCAAATTCCAGAAAAAAATCTGGTGCAAAAAAAGTATTTCTGGTATTTTCTTAAGTAGTCGTATATTTTATTGAAGAAGTCAAGAATATTTTTTCTAATTGTATGAAATTTAATCTGCAGGAATTTATTTTTATAATAAATCAACAAAAAATTATTAAAATTAATATCTTTTATTATTATAGCCGAATGATACGCTATTATTTGAATGTAGTACTAAATTA
Organism: Druon quercuslanigerum; assembly: GCA_010014905.2. Lineage (NCBI taxonomy): Eukaryota > Metazoa > Arthropoda > Insecta > Hymenoptera > Cynipidae > Druon > Druon quercuslanigerum. The sequence continues at coordinate 2,336 of JAAAKG020135734.1, read as the reverse complement.
ACAACATTTTTTCTGGGATTTTTTTTTATTTGATGATATTAAAAAACTATATTGAATTTTAAACCAACTAGGGTAGATGATGCCTCGTTATAAGAATTAAGTTTCAAACACATATTCTATACTTTAATAAACATTACTCTAAATGTTTAATGCGATATTTTAAAGGATTTAATGAAAAATTTGAAATAAATAAAGCTAAAAAAGAAGTTTTTTAAAAATACGATTGTCTAAAATGTTTGTCTTTTTTGAGCCCTTGGCCTGTCAGCCTGAAGCAGATGAGTGAGGGGTGGTTGGGCCCAAAACACACAGAAAAGTCACATCTGGCCCACATGCTTAAACCTTTTCCAGAGAGAAAGTTTTCTGAGTGCATTTAGAAAAATGAAACTGCTATGCATTCACGCAGTTTAAAATTAAAAATTTTATATTGCTTTTTATTCATCTCTGCAGAAATAATAATAAATTTCAAATCAGGTGGTTACTAATAAATAATTATAATTCAAAGTAATACAAATAATTAATACTAATCTCCAAATGTTTAGTAAATAAAAAGCAATAATGTTTTTGGTGTCTTAAATAAAATCAGTTAAATTTGGCAAAAATCTGTATAAAAAAATTTATTTTGCTCTGGTTGATATTATGTAAAAACATACACACACGAAACTGACTCATGCACTTAATTTGGCTAGTTAAGAGTAATGAATTTTAATTGGTATTCTTCAGTTTATATAGCATCGTTGAATTCATTTGCGAAATGGATCTTTGCACGATTGGACATTAAACGTCGCTTTTATTTAACATTAAAATTAAATTATATTTCGCAACGATCGTTCCTGTTTTAACTCAATTAAATCGAATGAGCTAAATTAAAATAATTTGAATTCAATGTGTGTTTTTAAATGAAATAAAGGCAATTAAATAATATCAATTATTAGTGTCTCTAAACTCGTTTCAAAGAAATATGAAATTAAGATCCTCAAACGAAATAACAATAATAAATGTTTTCATTAGTAGTTTTGGATGATAAGTCTTGTTCCAAGTAATATTCTATCCGTAAAAGAATTTTTTAAGCCATCAGAAACGATTTGTCGCAGACAGCAAGCTAAGCAGTTTCTCTGCGATAAACAGCGTGGCACGTTTTGTTTGGCATTTTAGATAAACTGTTCCTTTATCACGACTTCATAATCTTTATATCCTTCTGGTCGAATTTATTCCTCTACATAAATTATTGTTTTTTTCGTAGATTCTTATCACACGTGATCTTATTGTTTTTAGGGATCATCCGAAACTAAGTTACAAATTTTTTTAGTATTTTACCCCCCCCCCCTCCCCCCCCTCCGAAGTAACGAAACCGTTGGCAACAAATGGATTCTACGTTTTTTTTCGTTTTTTCCCCCTGTAATGAGTTGTTCTACAGTAAGTAGAGTGAGTACAGTTGGATTTTTCAAAAAATTATGAAATTTTTAACTATGAATTTGTTTAAGTATGAGTTTGAAACCTATCAAAAGAGAATTTTCACTAAGAAAATAATTTTTAATAAAGTGAGGGGACGTTTTAACTAAAAAATATAAGGCTTTTTACCAAAAATGAAAGAATTGCAGTTTCAGTTTCAAAAATTAATGTTGAACAACAATAAAACTAATTTTGAACTGGTTCTCCTCAACCAAAATGATGATTTTTCAAAAAAAGATTAGTTTTCTCCTCAAAAAGACGAATTTTTAACAAAATACATGAATTTTCCACAAAACACTTGAATTATTTTCCACCCGTTACTATGAATTTAAAAAAAAAAAGTTAATTCTCTAGCAAAATAGATGAATTATCAACTAAGTATATGAATTAAAAAAGTTTTCAGCCATGAATGGTAGTTACATTTTTATTTTTAAAAATTAATGTTCTACAAACAAAAAGAATTTGCTACCACTTGAAATATACCAAAACAGACAATTTTGTAACAAAATATTTGAATGCACAGGCAAAAAATAAATTAAAAGAAAAGAAGATTATGTACCCAAAAAGAAGAATTTTGAAAAAAAATAGTTTCACACAAAAAACTTTATTTTTTCCACCCGAAACTATGGATTTTCAATTAAAAAAAAGTTAACTGTCTACGAAGTAGAGAATTTTTCATAAAAACAGTTTAATATTGAACAAAATAGTTAAATTTTTTTTCAAAAAGGTTGAATTTTCAATTAAGAAAGATAACTTTCCAACCAAAAATTGAGAGAAGAGAGAAGAGCATCAGACCGGAAATCTGAAGGCCTTGGGTTCAGATCCCAGCGGAGATAGAGACATTTTTTTCACAATCTTAAGATTTATCAATATTTTAATAATATTGA
>JAAAKG020135733.1:0-13432 GCA_010014905.2 Druon quercuslanigerum | reverse complement strand
TCCTTGCTTCGGGGACTCCGGTGTGGCATTCTGTTTTGATCGCTTGAGAAGGACTCCCGTTGCTCTACCATGTCCAGTCAATCGTTTACGAGGGAGGATTTGATGGAGGTCTTCGCTGCCGTACGCCGGACTCCCCGAGTAAGTTGTGACTCTGATATTTAAGCAACAGACAAAGGGTTAGGATAACGGGCTGTCTGGGTCGAGCATCTTTTGGGATGCGTGTTTTATTTATTAAAATGTAAGGATAGCGTGTTAGAGTAATCAATCTCATCATGATATTCCCCTGTTTCTTATAGCATACTGAATTAATCAAAAAAATGTTGTAATGACTAAAATTAAAACTAACTTGTTTAAACTCAAAAGCTGGATTAATTAGTAAGAATCCAGAAACTCACCCCAAACTAGTATCAGCATAATTTTATTTCTGTGCATGCTCCTTTTCAGGTACTAGTAATTAACTAAATATGGCGGCACAAGCCGCCAGGCGTTGACTCAATTTTAAACGCCTCTTAATGTGGCTGACTCCAGAGGTTTTGCGGTCTATTCCGCCACACCACATTACAAAATAAACCACATACTCTTTTTCATTATACACAGGTTTTAATAGGTAATTTATAGGACACACGTGTTCTTTCGTGTAATTTTTTTGCAAAATACGAATTTTTGTGTGTGATATACATAACTTACATATTCTTATGTATAATTTTCATTACATATAGGTTTTTTGTGTGATTTATAGGACACACTTGTCCTTTTGCGTAATTTTCTTGGAAAGCACGGATTCTTTTGTGTAATTTCGAAGAAAAAATTCGTTATATTCTTTCTTGACATGTGTGACCTAACGTTTATTCCCACTTTCATCACCGTAGCTGCTATTAAACGGTTGGCCTTGATGTCTACAAATTTTACGAAGAGAACGACGCAACAAATGATTCCACCAACTCTTTACGGTCTTAATCATTCAATCGCATGGGAAATTTCAAACGAGTGAAATGCACGCGGTTGTTTACAACCATACACGGTAATAAGGCGATACTTCTGAGAGACGGCTGAAAGGTTCAGAAGGATTCAACGATTATTAAGAAATGTAGAAGCATGTAAAGATTTTTTAGCTGAAATGATTGTAAACTATTTAGGTGCGGAAAATATTAACTCACCGAATGAGGAATTAGTTTCAAATAAGTAAGTTCAAATCTGCATACTTCAAAAGTCAGGTGCAAGCAAAACTTAAGGAACAATTCATCGAATTGTATATTAAAATCTTTTTTCTGGAACAGACAACCATCTTAATTTCATACATTGTGGGCGAGTTTGAACATGTATTTTCTACACGTACTTTAATAAATGTATTTTATTCGAAAATTATAAATAAATAAAAAAGAGCTTGAAATTGAATATTATACATACCTGTAAGTAATTGTAGCTTTGTTTTTTATTTTAACACTGTTTTTCCAACCTGAATAGAAAGTAAAATTAGGATAGTTAATTTACGCTGTGATTAAGTCTCGCCTTTTATAACTCGACAACATAAATCCTCTATTCTCAGACTAACAGGGAGTGGGTGGGACCCCTCCCCATTTTGAAGGTAAACATATCCATTCATGAAACATCGCACATTCTCAGAGGGAGGGGGTGGGGGCCTCCTCCCCTTTCCATCTGAGAAAAATTCGTTCGATAGAATCATGTTTTCCAACTGAGAATTATCCATTTAATCGGAAAATTTTTAACTCCTCCCCTTTCCCAACTCCAAATTACCTATTCAATTAATTAATAGGCAATTAATTAGGCAACTACCCTCGACCAATCAGGAGAGGTCACGTCCCTGTCTTACCCCACCCCTCCCTTTTAGGCTAAGTCTCTCGACTAATCATCGGGATAATGTTTGGACCCGCGACGCGGGACATGCGTAAAATAAACTGTAAAAGAAAAGTAATTACTTTACCGTGTAATATTCCAAAAATGTCTTTCGAAATTATTTCAAATTTTTCGAATTTTTATTCTTATTACTGAAGGTGCCTGCACAAAGTTGGAAAAGTCCGTCCGAACCGATTCCGTACGGGAAGCACTATTATGTTTAAATATGGGATGCGGGATTTGATTGAAGATACACCCATAAATTCAACTTGTGTCTAATCGCCGGTGTTCGCGGTCAAATAGTTGAGAAATGTTTCGTTACGTACGCTGTCGTCATGTATTTCTGACCTGTCAATTTATGTTCGTCCTTCGCATCCTACGATGAAGTTCTTTTTTAAAAATGTAGGCGTCACCTAGTCAAAGTCTCTTTTTACTTTTTTATTTTAATCTCATGTTTAATTAACTTCTGAAACTCAGGTAACAAAAAATGTATATTAATCTAAGAAATTATTTATCATGATTGTTCTCCTTAATAGTACTAATTGTAAAATTATAATTATTCAGGTAAAAATCCTTAAAAAAAGGTACGCATTGGTACGGAAAATCAAGGATTGAGAAAGGAGATTTTAATCAAATAAATTCCGTATTCGAAAAAATGTTTTTTGGCTGAATTTTATTTTAATTTATGTGGACTAAGACATAAAGAAAAATCTATGATTTAAAACTAAAAAAATTAAATAAAATAATTAAAATAAAAAAATAAAACGACTATTTTTGTATATAATAAATTGTATTTTATTATTATATTTCGATTCCTTAAGTATTGCCCATCAGTCCATTATTTGTCTTTTCCTATCCCTTCTTTCGCTCCACATTCTTTCTTATCTATCTCGCCTGGTTATGCTGAAAATGGAATTTTTTCATAACAGTTTTTGTAAACTAAACCACCCTCGTGGACCGAATGAACGGAAAGGATACGCTACCGAGTACCCTATAGTATCCAAATAGTATCCCTTCCGTTGAATTAATATACAACGTCGAACCAATTGGTCAATCAAAAGATAGATATGCACACTTTTTCAGGGCAGTAGGTCATCTGCAGTATTGCATCACAATTTCAGAGGATCTAAATTTTCACATTTCTTTATTGCAGTCATCGAATTTTTTGCATGCCGTTTCGAAAAAATTGGACGAGATCCTTTCAGAATCTTCAGAATTGTCGCCCCTAGCACAAAATGGGAATTTTTTGAAGAGCGAACATATATCCTGTAAAATGATAATCATTATTTAAAGGTATGAAACTTCAATGAAATGGATGTGTGAGTTAACAGTCTAAAAGTGACACTAGCCTAAAAATCGGAACACGCTTCATTGTAAATAGCGATATATAACATTAAATTTTTGTTTCAAAATACAAAAAATCATGCTTCCGATACGATTGAACAATGTTTTATGTAAAAACGTTTCACAACTTCGGAAAAATAGGCTGAGAATATGACGGGTAAGGATGACAGCTTTCTGCTTCCATTAAGGTTAAGAACCAGGGATAGTTTCGAACTTTTGAGAGCACCGATCACAAGGGCAATTACTTTAACCGAATATTTTGGGTGCAGTCGTCGTAGTCCGATCGACATTGGCAACTGACATCGGTGGCGGGCAAACAGCTGACTATCGGCCTAACTCTGGCCCAACTTTGGGCCAACCATCGGATGAACTGTGGCAGATTGGTCGATACGACCACAAGAATGCAAATCCAAGTCATTGTAAAAAAGTCTTAAATATCTAAAAAACAAAACCTTACACAAGAGTTTAAAAAATTTCATGAACAAAAAAATTGTTGCAGTACGTAATAAAATTTATAAGTAAGAAATGGTCTAAAACGTGAAAAACCAAATATGTCACGCACAACAATCTGTCCAAGTGGGCGCCAAAGAAAAAATTTTATGAACAAAAATGCTTTAAAAAATTGATTAAAAAAATGTCGAAAAAAAGGTTTGAAACAAAAAATTGTTTAAAGAAAAATGTTTAAAAACACAAATTATTAAAAAAAATTGTTTTAAAAAAAATTTAAGGTTTTCAGCCAGGGTCTACGAAACGCTAAAAGTTATTATTTGATTTATAGTCCTAGGAACGGCTAATTCACTTTACATATGCATGATATCGCCGAATAATAAAGAAAATAATGAGAAAAAGAGTTAAAAAATTGTTTCTTCAACTGTTTTGAGCTGTGCTTTACGAGGCAGGTTTTTTTCATTGACTTTAAATTCTGTTGATGCAAACTTGAGGCCTGATATCGTTCTCCAAGACTTCGAGAAACGAACTAAATTCGTTATCGAATTCTCCGCTCTACCTGACTGCAATATCACTGCTAAGGAGAAGGATAAGGAGGAGAGGCCTCAAAAGCTAGCTGCGACGATTTTAGCCAAAATGTTCGGTTAAAGTAATTGCCCTTGTGATCGGTGCTCTCGTAAATGCGGATCTATCACTGGTTCGTAACCTGAGAGCCATACCAGCATGCCAAAAATATGCACAGGCACTTGCGAGATGGATTCAGAAAGCTTTCATCCTTGGATCGCTTCGTATCCTTAAGAATCACAAGGGTTTCGCCGGCGTGTTGTTGTGATTTAATCGTCCTCTATGACCAACCATCTTACGGTCGTAAGACGTGGTCATAAATGTGATTTACCGCGGTTCTACTGAAATCCGGTGTCATTTTTAGATTAGAGTTTCTCCCAATAAGACTATGCGGCAGTTATTTAACCCTTTTTAAAATTATAACGTAAGAGACAAAAATATAGTAATAAAGCACTTTTAGGGCCAAATAATGTGTGTAGAAACAAGTAGTTCCCGCGTGGGTGGGAAAACTAGATAGTATGTGTCCTGGGCACTCAGCGTGTGTATGACACGCTCTGCACCTATCATTAGAAACTTCTTGACATAAATGCGGTCACGGTATACTAAGGTGGAAATTAGACCACAGTGGCAAGCAAAAATGAAACCCTCTGTACCCGGATTCAGCCCTCATGATTTGAGAAAAGCAAAAGTTTGCTCCTTGGACACGGACTGTTCTTCTACGACACATAAAATGGGGATAAGGCGTGAGAAGATTTTAATATTTGGAGGATTCGCGCTTAAGTTTCAATCCTTTAACGCGCTACTTTCGGAAAGGGTGGGGGTATAAGGAGAATATTCCGCACGTTCCTGTGGAGTTGGTATGCTCGTGTCTGTGGAGCGCTCGTAACATTAAACCTCGTACGTGAGGAATTCGAGCGTATATGTGAATATCAAATATTTAAAAACTTATGTCGACATCAAAGTAGTGTGTACGCTGTACTAAATTTCAGCAGACTATTGGCCCAAACATGACCAGACAATCAGGTGAACTATCGAAAGTCGTTCTCAAACGAGTAACGCAGCCTATCTGTCAAACTTTGGGAAATAGTGAGCCTAATAACCCAATTACGAAATTCGTTTGGAATCCAAAGTTTGACCATCGGCCCAAAGTCGGCCCTGCTTTCAAAAAAGATCTACGGTAACCAGAGGTGGGCCGACTTGTATATTTTTAAGTTGCTGTAGTCCCATCGACATTGGCAACTGACGTCGGTGGTGGGCGAAAAGCTGACGGACGGCCTAATTCTATCCCAACTATGGGCTTTCGGATTAACTGTGGCAGATTTTTCGGTACGACCGCAAGAATGCGGTGGGTCCGATTCTGGATACAGCAGCCGTTTCGCCACAAGTCATCTTGCTGTGCTTGACGGTCGGTCACACCTTCGCCCATACTTGAAATGGCCGTTGAATATTCTCTGATTCATTATTTTACAATTACCGAAATTTGGGTACATAATATTCATTGTAAAATAGTCTGAAATACGTAATAAGAAAAACGTTGCACGATATTTAAAAAAATCTGTAAATAAAAAAATTTTCGGATTACGCGATAAAATATCTTAATTATAATAACTTTAACGCCTAGTATTGCTATAGTATAAGGATATAACAAAATAGTTATTCTAAAAATAAATATTAATTGATTGCGATTATTTTACACCAAAAATTTCTAACGCTAGGGGTTTTCGAACATACATCTATACCTGAATCTATTTCCTAGCAGTCGGGATTCTTAACCATGACACTATACCTACAGAATTAAAATTTAATTAATAAACTATCCATTTTTGTTCATAACAATTTTTCTTTGGCGCCCAGTTTCACTGATTGTTCTTCTTTTTATCGCGTACTGCGACAATTTTTTTTATTGCAGCTAAACGACAAACCGGCTGCTGTATCCAGAATTGGACCGATCGCATTCTTCCGGTCGTATCGAAGAATCTACCACAGTTCATCCGATGGTTAGCCCAAATTTGGTCCAGAGTTAGGCCGATAGTCGGCTGTTTGCCTGCCACCGATGTCAGTTGCCAATGTCGATCAAACTATGACAACTTGAAAACACCTCAGTCGGCCCAACTCTGGTTACTGTAGATCGATCTCCAAAGCAAGGCCGACTCTGGACCGATAATCAACCACTGATATCCAACCAAGTTTCGCACCTGGAATACTGGGCAGACTATTATTGCTGACATTTTAGTCGACAATCGGTATAGCTCGTGCAAGAAAGAATTTTGAATTGAAATTCAATTAATAAACCATCCTCATAAGATACATCTTAAAACTGTTGAAAAACCCATTTTTTAACTCTTTTTCTCATGCATTTCATTATCATTCTGCGACACCATGCACATGTGAAATAAATTAACTGTTACCAGGACTATAAATGAAGTAATTTTTAAATAAATACTCTACATCTATAATGATTATCAGAGTTTTGTAGACCCAGGCTGAAACCCTTAAATTTTTTTCCCAACAATTTTTTTTTAAACCAACACTTCAGCTTCTGTGTGGGCTTTTATTTGTGTTTTAAATGATGATTTATTTTTTATAGAAAGTCTTCAGGCTATCGTAAAAGATTCCGATTTGATCGATTATCTAATGTTTCTGTACTGCCACCCTTCAGTTGGGCCTTTGCTTGATCACATTTTGTAACTGAAAGGAGATTAAAAAAATCGTGTCTATTGCGATACAAAAATCTTTCTTCTTTTGTCAGATTGCCTGACCAAACTGTATAAACATTGTTTTGTTGCGTGAACTATTGGGTATTGAATTTAGTCCCGAATCGATTCGTGTTTTTTACATAGAATGTCAAACTGTAATTGGATTGTAAAAATATCAACAAAATTGAACAAACCGAGATTTGTTATATTATGATTTGAACCAACTAGAAAAAAAATCAATACTAATCAAAACTTAAACCATATGGATACTCTTAATCTACTGTAGGAACAGAACCTTCTGTTAAATCATAAGGAAAACATTCAAAAAGTTTAGTCCATTGTTAAAATCTTAATACCTTTTAACTTCTTGATATGACATATATTTTCTCCTATATGCACTATAATGATAGGTAACATTAAAGTAATTAATATAAGTCTCTGGACATCAATAAACTAATTAAGCTCAATGCCAGTTAGTTTTAACATTTCAAAAAAGCGAGTCCCGTTATTGTGTTATAGTGTGGTGGCATTAAGCTATATGGTGAAAAAAAAGATTTTATAGTAGTTTGAAAAATATTAGCCTAAAGTAAAACATTGGTTTTTTTATATATAATTTTTTAAAACTTTAGTAGAACCTAGGCTTATCACTGAGTTCAAAATTAAAAATAATTTATTGCTAATCACTCTGATGAATACGCTCTATGAATATGATCTTGCACAGAACCGCTGATTTTTAATTTATTGATAATATTTAAAATATAATTGATTTCAGTAATAACCATAAATATATTTTTCTTGGAATGGAACACGGCGAGATTCGCGTTTGTCGAATAAATCCCGATGATCATATGGATTTGTCAGATTATTGGGTACTTTCAATGCACGATAATTTTAACGGTTACATTCCCAAAATGTTGTTAAGTCATGATCACAAATTGTTACTCACCTGTGGACACGATGGAAACCTCTTTTCATTTAATATTAATGATGAGTCTGCGTATCTGGCGCGTGGAGTACCTATTCTTGAACGTCAGCTAACACTGGTTAGGAAAATACTAAACTACAAAAACAGTATTTAACAGCGTGTATACAATTATTTAAAAAAATAATTATTCATATTATGTTGATAGCCTGCTTCAGATGCTGAAGACATAGAAAAATATAATCACCCAAGTTTAGAAGAAGTTTTATTTCAAAAGGTATACACCGATATGACCCAGAAGACACAAGAAAAGAAAAGAAATACTTTCACCTTATTGCAAGCCTACGCTCAAGATTTTAGTAAAATAATGAAAGAGTGAGACTTACTATATCATTATTATTGGTTCTTACAATGTAAGTGAAAAATATTTAACAAATATACAATCGTTTCATGTATTTAAATCAACAGAAATAGCAGCTTACTAAAATCTAAACAGATCTCCAAAGGAGATTTGGAACTAGATCCGAGAATCAAAGACGACTTAAACAACCAGCTAAAGGCAGAATTGAATTTTGTACATAGGAAATTAGAATTTAAAGTAGAGAAAAGTAAATTAAGACTAAAAAAACTAAATACTTATTTGATCGAACCTATTACTTCCCTTCCTTTCCGTGTTTATAGAATACAGTGAGATACAGAACTAATACATATTTATATATATATTTATCTAAAGGTTTGTATAGATAAAACTAATAACCTGTTTTTATAATTAGTCACCCGAACACAAAAGTTCGTTCTATTCGAGAGCAAAGATTAGGAAACGATTTTTTATCTGTGGATGCTAAAGTTACATGTCTTCTTGCTGAAAGGGATAAATCTAGAAGGTAATACGAATAAACGTAAGTTATATTTCTATAGAAAAACTATAACAAAAACGGTGACTCACGTATTACAATAAAAAAACTAGCTAGAAGGTACATATTCCTATATACTATATTTACTATATACTATACATATATATTGTATTACATTAATTCTATATACAGTACACAAATACCTCACTTAATGAATTTTGAGGGCCTGGCTTCCATTGAGAATTCAAGGAAAATAATTTTTGGTGACGCTTATCTTGATAGTTTGACTTTACATGCTGCTACATCATGTTCAAAGTAGATCACTGCAGTAGAAGGGTTAAGACAGTGTGAGAAAATATTAGGCTCATGCGGACTTTAATGTCATGATTCCATTTTGGTCTAGACGCACTAGAAGCTGAAACCCCTCTTTGGTGGAACCACAAAAATCTCAGGAACATGTTCATGGAGGATTCAGAAGAATCATACATGCCCACGCCTGCTCATTGCTCGGGTGCCGTGGTGAATTTTCGCAAGACTTGATGGGGAAATTTTCCTATGATATTGTGTAATATTATCTAAAATTTCAGGAATTTTCCCTAACTTGAAATAGGGAAAAATCGACCAAATTTGTGGAATATTACCTAAAACTTTGTGAAACTAAAGACTCATTATTTAGAAAAATCTCCCTAAACTTTTTTGGTATATTAACCAAAAACTGTTGAATTTTGTCGAAGATTTATGTGTAATATTCCCTGTGCTCATTTTTTCAAATTGAAATTTCAGAATTCAAGTTTAAGCGTCTATAGCGACCTTCTGAAGGAGAAATTAAACAAATATTTTTAAATAAATGTCGCAGATAATTATTTTTCGCTAAGTGTCCCCGTCTAAAATTTTCATGTCGCCAATCTTATTCAAATTTTACCAGATTTTAGTTCTAGTATATCTCTTTAAATTCTGTAAAGGAGGCACACCTAGCACGATGAATTGTCAAGATAGAGGGGCCCGAATTTTCGATGAATGATCCCGACCGCTAACATTTAATTGTACATCCTGATAACCTTATTAAATTTCACTTTTCGATGAAGTTTTTTCAAAGGTATTTAAACGAGGTTTAGAAAAAAATAATCATTAAACAATGAAAAAATTATTTCACCTTGATTTTTCATTTTTAAAAACGTCTTTGACTTTTTCTCCAAAATCGGAATTTTCAACGGCGATGCTAAGGAATGTATTAGATGAGTTTTATGAAGTAGTATGAGCGCGGGTGCCCCGCCCCAACTGGCTACAGCGCTACTAAGCTTTCTGTAGTGGCTCAGCGGTTCTAATAATTCATCAAAATGATTTTTCTGTTTACGTGTAACGAATGCTTTATTTTATATTTACTTTCATGTATCTGGAAAACGATTTAGTCATTTTCAATATTAAATTTTCAATACGGTTTCATTGTAAGAAAACGATATTTAATAATAAAATAATAATCTATTTTGGAATACGGTTCTGCTGGTCTGTTATTGTTTAGGAAAAGCTGACAAACTTGTATTTTAATGAATTTTGCACCGAAGTTGTATGATGCAAAGCTATTAAGAATTGATAGTATACGAGATTACGTAAACCGCGACGGATAGCTTCAAACTGAACGTTCCTTAATCCCTTCTAAGAGTTTTGAAGGATGATACTAAAAAATTGTAAAAAAGTTTAGTGTCTTTCGTGATGGAGTAAAAGTTGAGTATGATTAAGGAGGTATTAGTCTTCTGGAATCAAATTTGTATCAATAAGCTGATAGTAGCTAGGGATGCTGAATTGTCATTGACTTTGCATGAATCCGGCGAACATCATTTTAAACATTTATAAAAATAAGAACATTCTATTCATTTCTAAACATAGTTCTTCAAGCCGGATTTGTCATAAAAAGGCTTTGCTGATTATTAAAAAGTGCAAATTATTTTGACAAAAAGACCGTTTGTGAACACTCAAATGATAATCGCCATTGTGAGGTCTCCGAGTATCACGTTCGGCGAAGAATACGCGGTTCATGTTAAAATGTAACTGCTTATTAAAATTAAAGCTATAGAGTTTCACATAAAACTCAAGATTAAGTCGCTGCGGTTAAACTTCTTGCATTAGATTTTCAATCATGGAAAAATCAAACATATTGTGACAATTAGCTGTGAAAATCACTTATGTGCGAATTTGAACAGTGTAAAATAACTTGACGTCATCGAGCAAAGTATAATTGCTACCAGACTAAAATATTTCGCTATCTTCAAGATCACGCTGTCCCTCATCATGCTTTGAGTGCTCTCTTCCCCTCATAAAGTTTTGTAGGATCGATTGGCCTTAATTTTCTTCCATGTACGTGAGTAAATAACAAGTTCACCAACTGATGATTGTCAACAGATTTTTACGTTGGGAAGGTTACTTTGAATTATTTAAAATTTTTGAAGTTTTTCTGAGGTGAACTATTTTTATGATTTGGCCACAATATCTACGAAGATATATGCACACTTTTATTCGATTTTGAAATTATGTATTTTTTTCTCGCATACTCAATTATTATTTCTCGAAAAAGAGATTTCACTTTTTTTTTAAATAGGCTTGAGGCTGCTAAGATTATTAATTCCTGCCTTTATTTCAGCTGTTCTCTAGACTGGGAGAGCAGGCTTATTCGGAAGCCTAGATCGGAATACGTCCTGCTATTTGTGAGCCTCAAGGCCGAGTGACAACGGTTATTTCATTTTAAAAAGCGTATTTATTGTCAAGTTTAATAACATTGCAAGTATGTTTACATTGTGATTTTGTTGTAGTATCTATCCTAATTCGAAATAAGCCTACTTTATGAATGAGAGTATCGGTGGTAGTATTTTTGATATGGGCTGCATCTCACACTGCTTTGAGGAGGAGTAATTTCCGGGCAAAGTACTTATTAAAACCTATTTAGGAATGAAGAGAGTCTAAGCCTAGCTTAGATTATTATCTATGTACACTATGTACAGGACTTGCAAATTATGGTAGTAGTATGTGGTGCGGAAGTTGGTGCCTAATTTTAAAATGATCCATTTCGCTATTAACGTTAGTAATATTTTTGATCGATAGAATGTGAGCTATCTTTTCCACACAGGGGATTTCAGTGAGTTTGTAAATCTTTTCTATAATTGTGTGTAATGAGTATTTCTTATGCTGTTTCTTAGCGCTGTTATCTATCATTTTTAGGCATTTATTTTGTACTACCTGTAATTTCTCGCAGTTTGTATTGCACGTGTCACATTGGAGCCGCATGAAGCATGATAGGCCTTATAATAGTCTTATAGATGATTAACTTATGAGCGTCACTTAGCCCACTTTGTCTACACAGTAAAGCATAGAGCATTCCTAATACCTTGCAGGCCATTTTACAGGCTTCCCTGACATTTACACTGAAATTTAGTTGCTTATCGAGATGCTGCCCTAAGTAGTTAACAACTTTTTTTAACTCTATATCCTGATCATACATGCGTAGTGGTACAGACAAGTCTTTAAACTTTGTTTGGTGAATATTATTAGATCGGTCTTATCAACATTAATCTTAAGTTTCCATTTGAAATAATACTGTTCTAAGTCTGAGGTATGTCTTTGCAAATATTTAATTGCCATGCGTATATTGGAAAAAGGTGCGTAGATTGCAGTGTCATCCACAAAAAGCGTTTTTATAGTTCGTTCGGAAGGTGCTATATCATTGATATAATATATGAAGTATCTAGGCCCCATTATAGACCCTTGGGGTACACCCACAGCAATGTTTTGTTCATTAGAATAGCCATCATTATTTATAACTTGAAATTTTCTGATGCGTATGTAACTAATAGAAATCTTAATTAGATACAATGGTAATTTCAATTTACTTAGTTTGTATATAAGGCCTTTGTGCAACACCGTACTGTACATTTATTTTCGTTGAATTTAGTCGATATATGATCAGTCAGTCTTAAGAGTTGGTGGACAGTATTGTGTCCTTGTCTAAATCCAAATTTTTGAAGGATTATCTGTTCGTTTAAGACCGAAAGATTCCGTGAAGCTTGGGTGATTCCAGAGCTTTCCCTTGTGAGCCAAACCGTGACCCAAAAGCTCGCGCCATGTGGCGAGTATTGCAGTCACGAAATTGACCGATATTTCTGACTCAATAATGAAGTTATTTTCCATGAGCATTACACGTTTCTCCGCAACGCGATGCAATGAGAAAGTATATAAATGGCTGCCTCGCTATCCCTTCCGTGCAGAGAACAGAAGGGGCTTTCTGCGAGTCGTGTTTTATGCATGTCATACTCGAGGTTTCTATGTCCTGAACAAGTTTCTTTTAGGGCTTTGACTTAGTTTCTACGGAGCTTGTGAATTTCCTTCGCTCGGTTAGAGTTTTGCTTTAAACCCAAGATGGTTTTGGCCTGTCTGAAGCCCGAGGCAAATCCCCACTCATTCCGGTTTTCCTCGGCCAGCCAACTTTTGTTTTTTTTAGTGACTAACCTACTGTATATTCCTGCAACTAACTTAAATCTTGTCTTGTTTTCTCTTTCTGCTAGTTTTGCTAGCCTGTCCGATATCTCGTTGTCTTTAATAGGCTGGGGCGAAAAACCAACATTGTGCGTCGAGGAAACGCCTGAGTGCGGAAAAGTGGCCCAGTCTAATCCGAAACTCAGCGCACTTTGAAATTTTTAAATCTGATAATATCGTCAGTCTGTTCTATGAGGGTGAAATCTCGAAATTTCACTGAAAAACACGAA
>JAAAKG020135731.1:0-13434 GCA_010014905.2 Druon quercuslanigerum | reverse complement strand
GATAGTGATAGTCAAGTCATACACTGAAACAATCAATCACTGGCCCATGACGTGTCCATGTTAGTTTATCTATACATTGGATTACAACACTTCACTGCCAACTACGACACTCTCGATTATATCCATGCCCATCCTCTTCCTGTACGAATTACGAGTATTTTGTTTTTTCAGGGTTTTCAGGTTTTTCAGGCCGCACTCTCCTTTTCCAAACACTCTTTTCTGCAAATATTATCATTGTAAATTAACGCCTTTTCCAAACAAAACCCAAATGATTAATTTCAAAACCAAATTTAAGTGTATGTATTTTTTTAAGTAACAAGCCTTGAAGACTGAAGAATTAATAAAAAAAAAAAAAAACAATTTATAAAATCGTCAAAATATACCCATACTAAAACGTTTATATCAACATTTTCAAATTCTGAAATAAAAAAAATATTTAATATGTATTTCTAAAATCAGAGTGTCTACTCAAATCATGGGAAAAAAATTACATGACAACTCCAGGTTTTTCCAGGTACAATTTTTCGAGAGTTTATTATTAATAATGTTCTTTTTCGTTTCTATGAATTCAATCAATACTACAAGATATACTTGAATATTTGAGCACAATAGATTAAACAATTAAATAATTCTAGAAGCATAATTAATCATTTCTTCAATTTGTCTCTAAAGTCCATGGATTTGAATAATAATTCAAACAAATTTTCATTTTATCTACTTATGAAAATAGTTGAATTTTCCACCGAAAAGAATAATTTTCTGCCATAAAAACGATTTAAAAAATATATACAGTAATTATCAAACAGTGGAATTTTCAACTGAAAAATATCATTTTTTAAACAAATATGTACCTCGATTTTGAACTAAAAATATTATTTTACTGTAAAAAAACAGATTAATTTTTTTAACAAATTTAATTTAACTTTTAACCGATTTGTTTTTTTTCAACCAAAAAGATGATTTAATTAGTAAGTAAATTATTGATTACATTTTATCTAGTCAAAACCATAACATAAAAAATGGAATTAAAAAAACTAATTTGCAACAAAAAAAAAACAATTTTTTTAAATAGTCACATTTACAAACATAGCAATGAATTTTCAACTAAAATAATGAATCTTAAACTAGAATAGTTTAATATCAAACCAAAAACTTGAATTTATAACTAAAATGAAGAGTCTTTATTAGAATCATTACATTTTAAACAAAAAAATTAATTTGTTATGCAGAAGATTAATTTCTACCAAAAAAGTCAGCATTTTCAACTAAACAAAATAATTTTTAACTAACTATTGAATAGTTATATTTTACGTAAAAAAAATTAATTTTCAGCGAAAAACGAATTCTGAACAAAACAGATAAAGTGGCAACTTAAGTTAAATTTACCGGTGAAAAAATGAATTTCCAGCCAATGAAAAAACGAATGTTCAACAAAATAGCTAATTTTTTAACCAAGAATATGAATTTTCGATCAAAATGATGAATCTTTAACAAAATATTAATTTTTAACAAAAGAGGAACCCTCAACTAAGTAATTCAATCTTCATTAAAAAAACATGAATTTGGAACAAAAATTTATTAGCTGACACTTCAACCAAAAAGAACAAATTTTCAACAAAATACATGATTTTTTAACGAGATACTTGAAATCTCATTTAAAAATCGCTTAATTTTTAACCAAAAACAGAAAAGTTGAATTTTCATTTAGAAAAATTGATTTCAAACAAGAAAACTAATTTTTAACCAAATAGTTCAATACAGTAATATAAAGCTACTTTTAAAAATAAAGAATCATTGTTATTCAATTTAATATTGCAATTCAAAAATTGAAGCACGCTCTCAAAAAATGCCCTGATTTAAAAAAAAAAAAAATTCCTTCATTTCCAGGAATATAAAAATTCTCTGAAAATCCCGGGGTTTGCAGGTAGGATAGACACCCTATAAAATATAGATGTGGCTTGAATTATTAAGAAATATTAAATATTTTTGTACATGTTCTTTGTGGTAAAAAAAATTTAGGACTGGGTCCCAATTTTTTTAAGATTTTGTTTTTAGTTTGATATTTTCTACCGTTTGTGGAATATATATTTCCATAAATATACATTTTTCACCAGTTTTTTAAATTGAAAATATCGCAAAAGGGAGATGACCTAGTTACACAACTCTAAAAGAAACAACTTTAACTTTGGATTTTTTCACGCATCTTGTTAAAAAAATAAAAAAAATATTTTCAACCAACGTTTTCTGAACAATTTGGGCCTGACTTGTATGTACAAACGCAATTCTTTCAGTTCTAAATTTCACGCCGCACCCCAGGGAATTGTACATCTAGAACAAATTTTCTCTAAGCTAATTAGTCTCCAACAATAGAGCTGATTGCTATTTCTTCTTTCGTAAACACTGCCGAGAATAGTGATTAGTCAGGGTAGGTGCCCTATTGAAACAAGGATAATTATCCAGCAATATTCCAGTAATTTGCGCAAAAAGAATACCGTGACAAAAACTAAATCTGCAAGAAATGCTCCTATGACTCTCAACAATTCCTCACCCACAAAAAATCTAGTCCTAAATCTAATTTAAAAAAAGGCTCTTGAGATTCCGAATTTATCTCAGTCTCTTTTCCAATCACAAGTTACAAAATAAAAATCTGAAATCTTCGTCTTGATCGCATAACCACCCTTGACACGATTATCTTACTGCGATTATGATATTATTCCATTGTGACGTTATGAGAACAAACGACGCATAGACTTTCCTTGGGTAAACGCCGATGCTAATTCCCTGGTATTACTTGGCAATAAACCCATTCGCGTGACCGTCTACAAAGTAAAAACGATTAATTAATTTGTTAGGACCTCTCAGGAATTATTAGAAAGCCTAAAAGTTTTTCGAAAAAATAATACACTTCAAAATGATTTGTACTTTTCAAAGATCTTAAAAGAAACTAATATCTAGCGCATAATCAGGATGAACGTGAAATAATTTCAATCTTGATTAAAGATTCAAACTATTTATTAGTTTTACATAAATACCAGTAATACCGGCAGCAAAGAAAAGGATGTATGCAGATAGAAAAATAAAATTTACCCGCGAAAATTTAAGTGCGATAATGTCTAGCCAAATTCACTTGTGACAGCGAATCTGCCTAGACATTATCGCACGTGATAAAAATGCATCAGCTAAATCTGCAAGAATTCCCTAAATATCGACCCATTCTCATAGAAATACATATACATTATACATTAAATCGTGTCTTTCCATCTGTGTGTAAAATCCGCATTAAGACTTGAAGGGGGAAAAAAACATTAAATACGCCATTTAGTAAAATTATTGAATTAATTCATTCTCTAAGATTAAAAGTCCAAATGTGGAATTCTCGTCCGGATGGAAAGGCGGTTTATCTTTATACACAAACTTACGTCTCTAATTTATTTACTCTATATTAATGTACATATGTATACAAGATGAATTCGTGTGATAGAATTCGCCGATGAAAAAAATATACGGAATTTTCCGAGAACATCCCAAAAAAAGTCTTAGGAGTTCAAATCACGGAGATATTTCTCCGATATTAAAAAAGTTGACTAAACTAACTTAACCGCGATTAAAAAGGAGCTCGTGGTGACTTAACTGCGTATAGCTAGCAAATTTCTGACAGTTTATTTTGGTAATTTGGCGAAGAGAGTATAAAGAAAAAAATGTGTTAAAGTCACTTTTATATTGCGCATCGGGCGGTTAAAATTTTCTTAGATACTTTGTCAGTTAAAAAAATTATATTAAATTACACTATCAGAGTAAACTAACGCATTATTTAGCAGTCTTAATCCTAATAGAATATATTACTTTCTTACAAACAGGCGACACTGAGAATAATATACTCGAAATCGTGATAAAAAAAATAAGACTTAATTAAGGCTTTAAGAATTTAATTAAGATTGTAATTAGAAAACACTTAATACGCGTAAATGCTTTTCGACAAGACTATTCAGAAGCCAATTTCTGTTTTCGATAATCGGTGTTTCTTTGGAATGAAGTTTCAAGAATTCGCGAATAAAACTCACCTCCCCTTCGCCAAATTAATCTAACGTAAACACAATATATTTTACTTAAACGAAATACTCCAGTCTCTATTGTACAGAAAGATGAGTTTGAGATGACTCATCATTTGCGAATCGCTCTTTCCAAATTTTGTTTCTGAAATCCGTGGCTAAAACGCGTTCGATGACTCGGCCGACATGGTTGATGCGACCTCTGAATCTCTCTCGGTCTCGTGCCATTGTTTCCCAGGGACCAAGGCGTGCGGCTCTGTATGCGAAATCCCATTTTACCATTTTATGGATGGTTGGATTCAAATTAAAGCGGACCTGGAATATAAAGAAGATATGATGAACAATCAATAAATGTGGTAATATTATAAATTTTCAGAGCAGATCGGACAGGCCAGTTCTAATCCTAGATTCCTGCCTTACCGGCATCGAGATCGTTTCACAGCTCAAGTGGTTCGTGTCCGTGCTAAGTTGCTACAATGTTATGGATGATGTCATCAACTATGCTAAGCATAGTTGACAATGTAAGGGCAGATCAAATTCTAGAACTGTAGCACGGACACGACCCACTTACGCTGTGCAACGACCTGCATGCCGGTGAGGTAGGAATCTAGGATAAGAACTTGCCTTACTAACCTACACTTTAATTAAGGGACCGTACTTCAATTACGTAATTTTTACAAATTAGCAAAAACTTTCTCCTGAAGATTATCCTATTAGTTACAAGTTTTATTATTTGGTTAGAAAATCTTATTGGGTTCAAAATTCAACTCTTTTCGTAGAACATTAACCTTTTGTTTAAAATTCATATTTTGTTGCTGATAATTCAACTGAACTCGTTTTTGGATAAAAATGTACACTTAAAAATTAAAATAAAAGATGGAAAATTTCTAAGGGAAAGATTTTCGAATTGCGCATTGTAAACTGAATATTATAATCGTAAAAGATAAAGATTCAACTAATTATTTAAAACATTGTTGAAATCAAACTTGGACAGATTTCTTTCTAAAAATTTGTAACATTCCCGGTAAAAAACGAAGTTCACTGTCATCTCTTGGGTTTTCGCGGTCTGATAAGATTCGCGGTATCGCTATCCAGCGGCCAACCAAAAACGGAGAATTCCTACAAAATAGTTGAATTTGCAACCAAAAAGATAATTTTCAAGCAAGAAATATGAATATTTAAACGAATTTACTAAAATTTATATTTGGTTTTAAATTAGACCGTAGACTATTTGCATCGAAATTTTGGTACGAATAGCCGGATTTTGTAGGTTTCAATTATTTGAAGCCATTTCACATTTTAAAATAATTTTGATTTTTTTTAAACTTTTAAATATCTCTTCAAGTTACTCGAATATTTCGAAGAATAATATGTTTTCAATTGTTATTCATACATAAAAATTTAATAATTTAAATTACAAATTAAATTTTTTTAAATAGAACAATTAAAATTGTAACGGTAAAGTTTAGTTATTTGGGGTTTGAATATTTAATTTATAATTAATAATTTTAAACTTACCATAAAATATTTGAAAGTATTAAGTAATTGTTCCTTTCCATAATTAAATAATTTGAAAATTAATGGTTTAAAAATTTAATAAACACCTTTAATTATGAATTTATTATTTAGAAGACTTTCTTATTGAATCAGTTTATGTTTTAAAGTTGAAATATGAAAATTCTAAAATTGTGAACTGATTTCAAATCATCTTGTCAAATAAATTATTATTCACTCTTCACATATAAAAGTACAATTGAATTTTGAAAATCATTAAGTAATTTATATTCACAGGTGATCAACTAAAAATGTTTTTTTTTTTTTATCAAAAATCTTCTATTTTAAATATTTCTTATTTTTACTTGTCCAAGTATTTAGAACTTCATTTTAAAATGTAGGCTTTAAAATTAAAAACATAAAATAGAAAATGTTATATCAGTTAAACATTTTCGAATTAGGCATCCTAAACTAAATATTATGATTGAAAAAGATCACAATTTAACTCTTTATTAAAAAAATGGTTGAAATCTAAGTTGGACAGATTTTTTTTCTAAAAATTTATAAAATTCCCGGTAAAAAAATAAATTCACTGTCATTTCCCGGTCCAGCGGTCACTCTAAACAATTTCGTAAAAAGTCTTTCTTTTTAGTTAAAAATTCGTGTACTTATTTCTTGTTTAAAAATTCATATTTCGATCGTAAAAGGTCAAATAAAAAAATCTTTTTTAACCGAAAATTCATCTGTTTTATTGAAAATTTATCTTTTTCACTTAAAATTTCATCTGCTCAATCAAAATTTCATTTAAAAAAATTAAAATGCAGCTTTTTGGGTAAAAATTATTTCTTGTTCGAAAGATTTGACTGTATCACTTTGTTAGGAAATAATTTTTTTTTTAAAGATTTATATTTGTAGTTGAAAATTCATCTAATTGGTTAAGTTTAACTATTTTGTTAAAAAGTCACCTTTTTGAATTGAAAATTCAACTACTTGGGTAGAAATTAAACTGCATTGTTAAAGATGTTTTTTTTTTTTTATTAAAAGCGTATGTCTTTGGTTGAAAATGTAACTGTTTAGTGGAAAAGCCTCTTTTTATTTAAAATTAATTTTTTAACTAAAAGTGTAACTTTTCCAATTTTTTTAATATCGACCTTTTCTGTTGAAAATTATCCTTTTTTGGTAACAAAAATAAATCATTTTCTTGGTACGAAATTTCATTTTTCCAGGGTAAAAATTCATCAGTTTCGGAGACAGTTAGTTTTTTGCTGAAGTCACATTTTATGTTTGAAAAGTCAATTTTTGTAGAGAAAATTCGTTTTTTGGCTTGAAGGTTCAACAGATTAGATAAAATTTTATTTCTCTTTCGATTGATGACACTTTTTTGGGGGGGATTTATCGTTTTAGCTTGAAAATTCAGCTATTATTCTAAAAAGTTATTTTTTCTTTGAAAATTCAAGTATTTTGTTAATAAGCCATCTATTATAGTAAAAAATACATTTTTTTGTTTAAAATAAATAATTAATTTTTTTTAATTTATATCTAAAATTCTGTTTTAATCCAGTTTATATCTAAAACTCTGTTTTATTCCAGTTTATAAAAGATTCCATGTTAAAAGTATTACGAGAATAAAATGCAGGTATTCGAATAATAACGAATGTAAGGAATGGAAGTCATATAAACCCTTAGGGCACACATTATGAATAGAGAAGATCAAGGAAAATGAAAAATTCGTCAAGGAAAATCAGGCAATTCTGCAAATGAAGTTCTCGGCAATAAGTAGCAACACATTTCTGGAAACTACGAATTACGTGCAGAAAGAGGGGGGGGGGGGCTAAAATATCTTGTTACGATTTGTTTCAGGAGGGAGGGGGGAGTTTTAGAGTGGGACTATAATCCGTTACGTAATTTAAGTACGGCCCCTAAGATAAACAAAAAAATACCTTATGCGCCGGCGTATCATCAGGCTCACTTTCGCTTTCAGTTTCGCTCGTATCCTCCTTATTCGAAGAGTTGTAATCATCGAAATCAGACTCACTGCCCGTATCAAAGACTATATAGCTATCCTCAGAATCGACAGAGACTTCCGAAATCAGCCTGGTCCGACAGGCTGTTTTATCTATGGTACAATTTGCCTCTCTTTCATCCAAGGAACATTCAGGTACATATTTGACTTGCATCGAGAAGCTCTCGGTTTTTACATGGACATTCTTCCTCGCCTTATTAGTCTTCTTGGGTTTAATATCAACTAATTCGAAACTCAGTGAATAGGAAGGAACTTTGACATCCACCATATCCTCCAGGTCTTCATTTGTTCCGAAGCAAGTTAAAGGTATCGTGTAAGCTTCAAATTCCTCCCAGGTGTCAAAGTCGTCCTGGATATCAGAGCAAATAGCATGTTTACATCTTTCTTTTCTGTGTCTAGTCTGACTTACTCCATTACGCCTCAGCTGAGATTTTCCCCGGCCGCGTCCTCTGCCGCTGGAAACGCAGTTGGGCTTCCGCCGAGTCTTCGTAGTCTGATATACATTTATACAACCTTCCGAGCCCGGAGAATTTGGTTGAAAATGTTCAGTCACGCCGTTCACCACCCTTTTCCACATATTGGTAAAAAGATTTGTCGTTGATGGACTCTTTTCCTCTGTCGATTCTTGCAAAGATGAATCAGAAATCTGCAAATCTTCTGGAGAAATTAGTTTGTCCTCAAAAATAATTTCGTCCTTCGAAATGACTTTGTCCGTTAATGTACTTTTATTCCATTCTGATTTCTCCTTTCCAGGAGTTGGGTTCGTGATAATTTCCGTATTGTCGAACGGTTTCTCATATAAAAATATCGGCTCTGTGTCTAAGCACAAGTCGAAGTCGTTCAAAACAGGGAATTTAGCGTCGTGATTTGTGATTCTGAGAAATTCGTCCTTTGGGAAGTGAACTCTATTATTTAATCTAATCGCGTCTATGAAATCGATTGGGGGCTCTTTGTTCTGTTTGCTTTGTATGTACACGTTATCGTTAAAATTATCCTTGTTGCTAGTTAGGGTTTTAAAAAATTCGTGAGAGATGATCCCTTCGTTCGGAACGATCGTAACGGACAAGGTGTTGTTGACATTGGAGAGATTGTTGATTAAGGATGCGGGAACTTTGAATAGCTGGTCGATAAAGAGATTCGTCAACGAACTGAACGCAGTTTGGAATAAGTTTCCCTTTTTGGGCTCCACCATGGTTGGTTTTGTAGCGTTTGGGTTTGAAGACTGCTTCGTCTCATACCTCGCTTCCAAGGCAGACGTGGTCGGCTTTAAATGGTGTGTAGAATACATTTTTGACTGACTAACCAGGGGTGAATATGTTATTTCAGACTTCGAATTTTGGTGCAGCGGATACATCTGATATGTCTCCATATTCAGCATACCCCGACTTCTCCTCCTCTTCTCAGCCAGGTACTTCCTTTACCTGTTACTGAAAAGTAAAAAAAAACAATGTTACAATCATGCTTTCATTTTCATCGCTTGCATGTCTTATCATCATTTTGTGAACAGAGCAATAACCAGGGTGGCGATTCAGCGGATGATTTTAAATTCCCGGATTTTTCTGTTCAACTTTTTTAATTTACCCGATGAACTAAAAGTAACATTTATATTTGTTGCAAAACGCAAACATTTTTTTTAAATCAAACAGATGAATTTTTAACTAAAATAATGGATATTTAACTAAAATACTTGAATTTTTAACAACAAGAAAATTAATTTTTAAACAATAAGATTAATTTTCAAACAAGAAGATTAATTTTCTACCAAAAATTACCCTTTTTCAACAAAAAACATGCATTTTAACTAAACAGTTACATTTTAAATCAAAGGAGACCAATTTTTAACCAAATCGTTAAATTTTGATCTAGAAAAAAATCAATTTTCAGCAGAAAATGGCATAGTTACATCTTTAGTACAAAAAATGAATTTTCATCTTAACTGATCAATTTTAAACCAACAAATGAGTTTTCAACTAAAACAATGAATCTTCAATTGAAACAGCTGAACTTTCAACACCAAAATATATCATTTTTACTCAAAAAGATAAATTATCAACCAAAACTTAAATAATTAAGTTTTAAGTTAAGATAAATCAATGTTGAACTAAAAAAGACGAATTTTCAACTAAAAAAGGTAATTTTTCAACAAAAGATTGAATAAGTAATAAAAAATTTAATTTTTAACTAGAGTCTATTTTATAAACAATTAAATTTATTTCTAACCTAAAACATTATTTTTAACTACAATGATGAATATTTAACTGGAATACTTGAATTTTCAACCAAAACGAAGAATTTTTAAACAATGAGATTAGCATTAAAAGAAAAAAATCATTTTCTACCAAAAAAGTCGATTTTCTATTTAAAAAATAGTTTTTTTAAAAGCCAAAATCGTGAATTTTAACCTATAGAAATTAATTTCCAATCAACAGACAAAGTTACACCCAAATTGTTTGAACTACAAAAGGTCCATTTCCAATTCAAAGTGGAATGGTTAAATTTTGACTTGGAACAGGGATTTTGAAACTACTTTCTTCTGAATCTCAGTTATCATTCTTTAAAGAAATTCCGGTTCCATGTAAAAATTCCCTGTTCTGAAACTCTCTATCCTAAAATAAAAACGATAATTATTTTCACTCATATGCCCTGCAACTGTAGATAAAGTAGAAGTAACTTTTTTAAATTGAACACATTAATAAAATAATGAAAACCTCAATTTTGCTAAGATAAGAAGTAAATCCCAGTTTTTTCCCACTTAATAAAGTTCCCGTTCATTTCTCGCTCTTTCGCGGTTCCTCGGTCAAGTCACCGCCCTGAAAACGAAATAAAATTTCGGCAAATGTTACAGAATATAAATTTAATGGACATTAAGATCAAACGTTAGTACATTTATGTTTCAATATAAACTGAAGGTCATTTTCAAAATACATTTTTTTAAAGAGTTTTAGAACCCAAAAAGACTTGCAAATTGTCCCAATGACATTTTTAAATTTGATGAAAATGATAAAAGTTATATGCATTTCAAAATTTTGAGAATTTTCAGAAAATAGAACAAACTATAAATAAACAATTAAACAAATTCTTAATTTTCTGCGAACAAAAGTCGCAATTCTGAAATATTTGGAATTATTTTTAAATCTGTTTAAAGTCTTTGAAATCTTTGTTAATTCGCTGGAAATTTTAAAATATTACGAACCTTAATGAAAGCATGAAATTTCTGTGAAATCTTGGTATTTTGTAAAGTTTTTGTAAAAACCTTCAAATTTTTGTGTAATTTTGTGAAATCTTAATGAAATCTTTGAAATATTTGTGAAATCTTTTTGTAATCTTTGTTTGCGAACTTTTTTGTGTGCGTTTAAAATCATTGAAATCTTTTAAAATGTTCTCAAACGCGTTAAAACCTTTTGAAAAAGCTTAAGATCTGTTAACAAATGTTTTGAAATCTGGTGCACTGCATCCTCGTCGAAATCTTTGCAATTCTGAAAATCTTTTGAAATCCTTATGAATTCTTTAAAATATTTGTGAAATATTTCTGAAGTCTTTTGTAGTCGTTTAAAATTACTGCAATATTTGAAATCGTTTAAAAAGTTGGAAATCTGTTATACAGTACCCTTGTTGAAATCTTTTTCTGAGTGCTTAACAGCTTTGAAATCTATGAAAACTTTTTGAAATTTGTTGAAATCTTTCTAAATCTTTCTTTAATTTTTGTTCCTGAAATATTTTCTACTCGTTCGAAATCATGAAGATCTTCTGAAATTTGGTGAGGCCTTTTAATATCATAAAAACTCTGAAATTTTATCAAATCTTTAAAATTGATGTACTGTATCCTTTTTAAAATCTTTTAAATTCTTGAAATCACTGGGGTATTTCAAATCTTTGTAATATCCTATGGTATGTTCTAAAACGAGTTTAAATTGTTTAAAATGTTTTGAAATCTGGTGTAATGTGCCCTCATTGAAATCTTGGAGATTCATGTTTTATTTTGAAATATTTATGAATATTTTTTATAAACTTGAAAATTTTTGTAAAATCTTTTAAAATATCCCAAGAAAATAAAAAATTGTTTCAAAGCTTTGAAATTTCTGTGAAATCTTTCTGTTCGAAGTCTTTGGGAAATTTGTGTGAAAACTTTTAAATGTAGGGTACATGCCTTTTTTGAATCTTTAAAATCCTTTAAATCTTTGAATGTAAAATATTTTGTATTCGTTGAAATCATTGAATTAATTGAAATCTTTGTGAAATTTTTTGAAATATTCTACAATTTTATGAAACCTCTTGAAATCGTTTAAAATTATTGACTTTTTTTAATCTGGTGTTCAGTACCCTTTTTCAAATTTTTGAAATCCGTGAAATATTTGTAAAATATTTGAAATATTTTGTAACCTTTTGAAATCTGGTGTACACTCAAAAGCCGAGTGGAGAGAATCCCTCGAAAAATCCGTTGTATGGCCATAACTCATTCTAATTCTGAAGCTGAATTAACATAGAAAATTATCAACTAAGAGTGTTTATAATTTATGAGTTTAATACCACAACAAAATTTATACTTCAATGTTCTATATTAGCAAAGAAGAAATTAAAAAATTATAGAATTATTCACAACATTAAAGTCTTTTCTTGGTAATCTATCAAGTAATTGGTACAGTCAACAAAAAGTGCCTTGAAATCTCTTATTTATTCTGTAATAAACAAAAGATAAATTATATCTTGATAAATAAAAGTTTTCAGTAGCAAGATTTTTTTAAAGAGATGTTTATTTCATAATAGACGAAAATATTTGAATTACTCTTGACATTTCACTAAAATTACTGTTTTTGAAAAGTAAGAAATTCAAGGTTCTCGTGAAAAAATCAAGGAAATATCCAAGGTTTAAAAAAAATCAAGGAGGATTCCTTGTTTTCAAGGTAGCTGACGACTCTGTAGATATGAAATATATGATTTTCGAAACTATTCCAATGAAACTTTTCGATTATACTAAATTATGAGAATCTGTTTAGGTTTTGCTATTTTTTGTGCTAATTATGATTTTTTTGCGCATTTTAATTACAAATTGCTTCCAATACATAAAATACTACTTTCTACTGGCAATTAGAAATTTACATGAGTACAATAATTAATTAAAGTTAACAAAAATAATTGTTCAAAACATTGATTATTATTTATAATAATATTTTCTTTGAATAATGTTACTTTGACGCGACTTTTATCTAAAATTTTAAACTTTTCGTCCACTTTCACTTGCAGTAAAGTAAGAATTAATACAATTTTGCAAAAATAATTGTTTAAACAAATTATTATTATTATTATTTGAAATAATATTTTCTTTAAATAAAGTGAAAAAGTTGATATCTTTATTTAAACTTGCAAATTCTTGTCCACTTTTCACTTAGAGTGAGGGAACAATATATACAAGTGAAAAAATATAATTTTTTTAAACAAATTTTTATTATTTATGGCTATTATAGTAATGGAAGATCCAGTTTTTTCCGACTGTTTTTCTTTTTATTCGTCGTTTACTTAGTAAGTTAATCATGAATGCAAGTTAACAATAATAATTGTTTAAAAAATTTATTTTTGTTTATTACTATCTTCTCTTAAAGTAATGCTAGAAATGCAGTCACTACTGCAACGAAAATTTACATTAAATATGATCAACACAGAAAATTTGAAGAATTTTTCATTTTGTTTTTATATTTTAAGATTTCCTATTATTAATCAAATTTTGCCGCCACGGATAGCGTTATATTACCAAATATTTTAAATATCTGCATTATTTTAGAAAAATATATACACAAAAATGAAAATTCAGAAAAAACGCAACTTTATAAAATTATTTAGATAGTATATTATTATAAATAATAATAATACATT
>JAAAKG020135730.1:0-13434 GCA_010014905.2 Druon quercuslanigerum | reverse complement strand
GGGTGTGGGAGGTGTGTTAAGGAATAGGAAGAAGGTGAATGAAAAATGTAAACCCTTAGGGGACACATTAGAAGCTTTCCACTAACTAACTAATAGACCCTTGAAATATTCCGTCCATAGCTCGATTTCTATTTCCTTATTTACATGCTTTCTTTCCCCTCTTTCCCTATTTATTACATCCCACACCCTATCTAAATTTTTGAGGGATAGAAATTAATTCTTTTTGCTGTAAACTTAAGTATAAACTAAAATTTTTAGTTAAAAAATTTATTTTTCAAAAGTCATTTCCTATATTATTTACTGTAACTCGGGATTTCGAACCCGGAATCAATTTGAGGCATTATACATAATGCGATGCTACCTCTCCGTTGTAAAGTTAGTTTGAGATTGTTTATACTACTACGTCATAGTTCTAAAAATGGCATTATTAATGAGTGTGTGGCACCAGTCAGATCGGATCTAAAATGGACTTTGAACTTGTTTATGTAGGCGGAGCGAAGTGACCTTATTTACTATTGGTTAATTTGTAGGAAAAATCCATGACGTCAGCGATGTAATTGGTTCTTGGCCGAAGAGTAGAAATAAATCTCCTCCCAGTTGGAGATTATAAAAAAGCATGCACAGCTAAAAAATGGTTAGATTGACTGATTGTCTCTAAATCCGATAACACGCCTTTGAATCTGCGAATCTCAGTTTTGTAATTTTGTGCTTAGACAATTCGGCAGTTATGTAAACTAAATGAAAGAATAAAATAACAAAAAAACTTGTTACGCGACGTGTATTGTTATTACTTAAAGCATATGTGAAAAATTCAAAGCTTAACTGTTGATTAAATCTTGTGATTCAGTGAGTCTAAATATTGGTATTATTATTTCAATTGTGATCTAGATTTGCGGTAGTGGTTTCCACCACTCAACGACAGCATTCCCAACTCTCTTTCAACGAATCAGAAAACGACTACAACGGAATGAAATTCGAATACAGATCCTGGAACGTAATATTGGTGTTAGAAGTCGGATGCTGTACTGTGAACTACGTCATTGACATTTAACTTTGTATGTGCGCATCTTACCAACCATGAACTTTTCTACTAGTTGTTCGCTGTGCGTGGAATTCAGTTACCGCTCAAGACTGAATTATCGACAGAGTATAGCGATAATGGTTCTAATTTGAAAACTCTTCGTGAAGTGAAATGAAAAGACTTTTGTCTTTTCACACAACAATTGCAAGTGGAATAAATCAACAAACTTTGAAATAAACAGTAATATATAATAACCTTCAAAAGTGCTCACAATAACTTTTTTGAGAAAGGTCAATGCCTTCTATTAGGGTTTTGCGTGGTTTTACTCTTGGTAGCTACAGTGCTGCAAATTACACCGAGGTCGTAGTCGGTTGAAGAAAATTTCACGAATTTATTCCTTCTGTCAACTGCGAGCCTAAAGGATTTTGTACGCACAAAAAAAAATCCCAAGATCATCGAAGGAAGATTACCAGGACTAGATTACTGGCCCAGAACAGAAGAGAGTTACAGCAACGTTGGCCCGGCCCGGTACGGAAGAGGGTTACAGCACCAAAGGACATAGGAAGGTCCAGAGGGACTCTATAGGATAAACGAGGACTTCATTAAATTCAAGGACCTTTATTAGATTCCAGAAACTTCAGACTTCGCTGCACCAGACTTCTGCTAAACTAGTGTCTAAAGTGGAATGACGGCCAGAACCAACGTCAAGCTGCAGGTTAGAAAATTACAATCAGTCCAACAAGTAAAAAATTTTTTTACGGGTTACTAGAAAAGTAGAACAAGGTAGAAATTTGTCAAATCTGGTTGTATCAACGCCCTATAATGAAAATTTAGTCCGTGAATCCGTTAGTAGTGTTGAATCTGTTTCCTTCCGTGTTGAAACTAACAATAGGGCTTTTAATGACTAGCCAAAATGCGAAGTATTTGAACGAACGGCCCCAATTTTAACAAAAGAAATTGCCGAGGTTCATATTAAACGACCGAACATAGGTGAAGAAAGAAAAATTGCTCGTGGCATAGTTCCTGAATTTGATGGAACTAACATGTCTTTCACAATGTTTGTTAAACATTGTAGGACTGCGTCCACCTTGATAGATGCTCACGAAATAAGTTATTCAGTAATGCTTTTTAATGTTTTAGTGCTTTTTAAATGCTTTTTAAATGCTTTTTAAAAAGCGAATTAAGGGATCGGCTCGTAAACATATTCAAGATAAAGTGGGTCTCGGTTTGGAAAAATTGTTGAAAACACTTCAAAGGGCATGTTCGCCAAAATCAGACATAAGTCAGTTTTCGCAAGAATTGGATGCGGTAAAAAAAGCAGTAGACTAAATTATTCTTGATTCTGGAGCGCGCGTAACGCATTCTCCATAAACCCGAATTGAATTTCTTGACTACTGAAAAGGATCTATTGGAAATAGTTTTAAATGTGACACATTTCCGATCATATCTATACGGTTGTCAATTTATATTAGTGGCAGATCATCGTCCTTCGACCCGGTCTCGATAGGCAGACAAGACATGTGTTCTTAAACAACGGTGTCCCACAGGCTCATAACGGTAAAGATCTGTACGCTGTGTTTACAGATTGTTCTGAAGAATCGTAAATTGATTCGGACCTTGAATCTGGGAGGTTCTCAGATAACACACTAGGTGAAAGGAGTTCCCGGATTCTCTGTTCTTGTACGACTCCTGCGTTAGCCAAGCGGGCTCTCTCGAATTTTGGGACGAAGTCCGTCTTAGGCAAACGGACTCTCCTCGAGGTGGATAAGGCCTGTATTGTATAAACATGTAGGAGCCCAGATCTTAACTCTGGAAGGTACAAGCATTACGCGCTTGGGTGCATTGAGCATGAAAACACCAGCAACGTTTTGTCAATCACAGACGTTTGCGTGATCTATAGAAAAGACAAGCTTGATATGGGCAAGGGTTATGTGGTTCATTTAATTTCCGCAGATGGTTATCTGAAATCAGAAATAAGCAAAGATGTAATAAAAAACAAATTAGGTAATGTTCAAAGTTTACAAAATGAAATTCTCCGGGTTGGAGAGGTAATTTTGTTTTCTCAAAACAATCGTTACATATTTCATCTAACTGTCAAGGCTTGATTTAAAGATAAGGCTTATCTTAACGTCATTTCTCAAGCTTTGCTGGCTCTACGTATGAGAATGGAACCTCTTAAAGTTCTGACAGTAAAAGTTTCAAAAACGGGAAACAATTTGGATGAAATATCCTGGTCAAGTATTGGGAAAATCTTTCTACAGCATTTTCATGAAACTGGCTTGGTAATAAAGGTTTGTACAGGAGAAACCAAATTTCCATCTCCCGAGGAAAGACAGAAAATATTACAGGAAGCTCATGAATTCACAATTCGAGGTCATAACTAGCAAAGTTTTACAAACCTTCTGTAAAATTTTCAATAGAGAAAAAATCCAATACACGGCTTATTATCCACAATCGTTGGTCTCTTTGGAATGAAGACATCAGAACCTTTTCGAATACTTGAGACAGTCTGGAAATGCACAGAACTGGGATGAGTGGCTCCATCATGCTATTTTCCCATATAATACGAAGCTACACGTTTTACGCCATATTCCTTAGTATTTGGTAGGGTGGCTAATATTCCAACTAGTTTTCCTACAGATCTGTCTGAGATTACGTATGCAAAGTATCTCCAAGATTTATTTCATAAATTAGATGACTCGCAGAGGATGTTTCAGGTATTAGAAGCTTTGTGAAAAGCTTATATAAAATGGAGGTTACTAATTTCATAAGATGATTATATTTAATGCAATGCTCTGTCTCTCTCTCTCTCTCTCTCTCTCTCTGTTCTAAAGTTACGTTAAGTTTGCTTGGACTACTGCGCAGTAAATAATAAATTGCGTCGTAAAATGACGTGTTTATTGACTTAGTGAGTCACATGTGTCAAAATGGTATCATTAATGAGTGTGTGGCGCCGGTCAGACCGAATGTAAAATGGACTTTGAACTTATTTATACTTTTTGGTGTTTACAAATATCAATCATCGAGTGACTCATTCTATGACCCGTATCGTGTAGGCGGAGCGAAGTGACCTAGTTTACTATTGGTTAGTTTGTAGGAAAAATCCACGATGTCAGCAATGTAATTGGTTCTTGGCTGAAGAGTGGGAATAAATCTCCTTCCATTCGGCACTAAATGAAAGACTAAAATTACAACAAACTTGCAACGCGAAGAATTTTGTGCTTATGTAAACAATTTAAACATTAACTGTTGAATAAATCTTGTGATTCAGTGAGTTTAAATATTGGTGTTATTATTTTCAATGTGTCCTAGTTTTGCGGCAGTGGTTTCCACCTAGGACGTAACAGCTACCAAATGTTGAGGAAACGCGCCGTCGCGCGGCAAACCGAGTTGTGGCCCACTCAGCCTGTGGTTACGTGAGGTAGAGTGGAAACTCTACTGTCATCTAGCGCTTGGAATACCACTAAGAATTCACCAGAAAGGAACTATGATTTTAACCATAATGATTCCCTACAGTACTCCCCCCACTCGAGTGGTAACGATATAAGTAGCACACGCAAAACACGTACATGGTTGGAGATTGCTTTAAAAGTACAGTAACGCAGTTTGCATATAATCATTCATTCAGCGTACACTGTAACTAGTCAATTTAAAATTGCAATGTGTGTAGATGCATGATTTAATGGCATAGAAGAGACTACTATGGCACAATTGCTAGGTTATAAAATTTATCTTTAGAATGTGTACAAGTTTATACAATTTTATAAAGACCACTGATCGTAGTCAAAGTTTTCAAACTTTATATTCTACTTTTGTAAAACCAATTTGACAATAGTCAATTGTTATCACATGTTTTCCTAACGCGAGTAATGCTAAAAGGTCTGTTGAGGAATTTTTGTTTCAGGTTAAATGGTACCTAACTAGATGAATAAATAGGTGATTTAATGATTATAAAATTTTGTATGTATCCGAAAGGCGATTGTCAGTCTAAGTTATGACCTTGAGGTGTCGATATGCATTTAATATCTACGAGGTCCCTTATTTTACAACTAGCATGATCATGTTGAACAAAGTCGGTCGCTTCAAAAATTACTAATATGCGATATTTACTAATCTTCCGCCATTTATGATGTAAAAGTGACTTTCTTTTGGTAGATTCAGATCCGCTACTATCGTGTTCAGGTAAATTGCCAATGTCCTCGCGCGCGGGTTATGGGTCAAAGAAGTATAGCGTGAGAGTGATATAGTGGAGTAGGGAGGAGAAGGAGAGAGGTTATGTTGATCTTGGATTTAAAAATCTATGGTATTTATATATACGGTTTGTAGATAGAGGATTTGAAGATTTCTGGCTTATGTGGATCCGAGATGTATAAAGGAAGAAAAATGGGATGGGAGAGGGGGGAGAAGGGAGGGAAGAGAGTTTTTAGTTGGTTTAGATTTTGTACATGTAGAGCTAGGAGAGTTAGGAATATGTGTGAAGAGAGAGGGAGAGGAAATTTGTGGGTCAAGGGGGTTGTAGGCTTGGGGTTTGATTCTGACTTGTTGGAGATAAATGCTCGACGGATTTGGATTCAGCGGCCAAAAATACATATTGGACACGTAAGTTTGTTCTGGTCAGTTTTTTTTGGATTTGTGGTCCTGTCTAATTTTTCTATTCCATAACCTATTTTATTTATGAAAAAAAAAATTTTAATTTTAATAATTTTTTTAACTTATTATGCGGATTTTGTTTTAAAAAAATATTGTCTTTTTTAATGTAAATTATTTATAGCAAATATGAATGTTAATTAATGACGATGCGATACTCTGCGGTTAGGTGAAACTAGTAATCTATTTTAATAGATATAAAATGTAAGGCGAATTTTTCCAAAAAGGGAGGATACAAAATTTGTATTTGTTGTCTTGAATTATTTATAACAAAGCTAAATGTTAGGTGTTAACAAATTTCTGCAGTTTCAATTTGCATGCTCAAATTTAAACTAGAGTTTATTTCAAATATATCTGAGGGTTAAAGCTTAAAAAGGAAATACTATTCTAAAAGTTCACTTTCTACTTTTGATAAAAAAAAATTAACTAAAAATTAAAAAAAAATTAATAATGTCGTTCCTTACGCCTGTTAGAAATCGATTGCTCTTTTCAATTCTAAAAAATATCTTCAAGGAGGTTCATCATAATGAGTCAAATGCATGTTGGTCCAATCGAGAAAATAAATAAAAGAACATATATTTACTTTACATATTTATATCTCTCAAATATGATGATTTATTTATTTATTGTTATTGACGCTGTACACAGAAGACTTCAGTGTTATTTTTCTGTCAGTCATCCGTCAATTTGGAAATTCATCGATGGATTAAAGGTATTACAGAAACAGGAAGGCTGTTTACATCAGCAGTTTCTGGGAGGTGATGCTCCTAATTTAAAAAGAAAGAAAAACCAAGATGTAGAGATGAGGATTCTCAAAAACTAAAAGAAAGGACGAGTTCGTTAAAAAGCCATTTTGGATGAAAATTAAAAAATGAGCGCATTTTGGAAATTTTTGAGACTACTTTTTTCTGAATTATAAAATTCTATGTACAGCTGTAGGCATTTTCAAAATTTTTAAAATCAATCGAAAATCAAAATTTTAAGCCAAACAACGCACGATGTAAAAAAAGTCGAAAGAGGAAAAACATTGCTTTTTGATAGCCCTTCAAGATTATTATAACAGCTTTTTGGATTTTCTCGAAAAATCGAAAATTCAAATTTTGATTGCACAAAGAAAATGAAAAATCATAAATTCAATTTTTTGGTAAAAATATGCAGGGTACGAAAAAAGATGAATTAGCAAAAATTGCGACACCAAAAAAGATCTAAAAATTCGTTATTAATTACTTTTTGATAGGGCGCGTACATTTTGCTTTATTCGTGAAAAATGAAATGGAAAATAAAAGAATAAAAATTTGTAGAAAATCAACAGAAGTTGCAAAAAAAAATGCTTGAACAAAAATTTTTGACACGAAAAAGAGCAACAAATTTGTTATAAATGACTTTTTGATAGAAGACGTAGTTTTGGTTTTATTCACAAAAATGGAATTTCCCCAAAGAAAGAGATACAAATTTGTAATCATTTATTACATTCTCATAATTTATTATTGAGAAAGTATTAGCATAGTCAAACGACGCAAACTACGAAAAAAGTCTCAAAGGGAAATTGTAGCTTTTGAAAAATCCTACAAAATGTCTTTTAACCATTTTCCAATTTTCGAAAAGACACGAGACACGTAAAAAATCTAAAAGAAGACTTGTAGGATATTTTTCTTTACCCATAAAAAATAAAATAAAAGCAAAAATCCTATTCTTATCATAACAACGCGAGATCGAGAAAAATGTCTGGAGAAAGGATTTTAATTCTTTAATTTATTTTAAGGTGCTTCAGAAAATATGCATTTACAAATGTCTGTTAAAAATCAAGCGCAACGGCTAACGGCAAACTGGACCTTACTACATGATGTAAAATTGCATCGGCAAGTAAGATTTTATCTAAAAGTTTCCGAAATTTCTGGAAGGTTTCGGTAAAATAAAAGTTTCTGAAAAATATTACATAATCCTAAATGGCATACTATGTACATAAATCTACATGTTCCTTATCAATTGAGTGATAAAATGTTCTCATGTCTTTGAAAAAATACTGCGTAATATGTGGGCTTTTTCCACTAAATTGAAGATAACGATCTTATTAACTTAGTCATAAATCTAAAATATTTCTGCGCCTTTCATTCGGAAGAAACAGATTAATAAAGCACAAATAATTTAGAACGATTAAGATATAGCGACTGGTATATAAGTGAACCAGTTTGAATAATATTGATTAGTTACACTCTTTTCGATATTCTTCGCAGTGCTTTTACTTTGAAAAAATGAAGGCCACAATTGGGGTTTTGTGTTTGATTTTGCTGGTTTTCCCTAAATCTATTGGTAAGTATTTGTATAATTTAAAGTGAAGCTTTAGTGATTTTTTTATTATAACATATTCAGGCGTATAATCAATACAATAACTAAGTTTTTTTCTTTCTTTTGTAGAATCACGAACACATACTCCACATGAGAACGTTTCCGTTCATCTTAGTACAGTTCTTCATTTCGAAGATCCCTACCATCTATATAGAGACCTTGAAGCTGGCTATTATGATGTGGGAGCAAATAAGGATTACATCATTGGAGTATTCATAAATAATCTTTTGCATCCATTCGTGGCTCTTATAAATGATAACTATTATAGAGTTATAATAAGCCGAAAGGACAACGAATATGTGCCACTATCGCCGGAGGATTCTCTGAATAGTCTGTTTTGGAAGCCAATGGGGTCCGGAAACATCCTTATGATTCTCAGAGCCGTGCGACACAGTAATGCATTCGAGCAAGCCGAGGCAAATAAAAAAATAGCTCATTAACTAATCTTCCTTGTGAAGAACATATATCGATTTTATCTTGTTAAAAACAAAGAATCTTGAAAAATTATCAGAATTTGAAAAAATGTCACACCTTAGCATAGTGATGTAAGAATACAATTGTATTCATTGTTTTTGCTGTAAGTGTGTTTATCAAATAAAGAAAATATAAGGTTATAAAATGTTGGAATTTCTTTTTATGCTTTTGTTAGATATACAGAAATTAGGTGGCCAATATTGGTTTGCGCGTTCTCTATCAAGACCTTGATTAGCAGGGAAGCTCAACTAAAAGGTCTCATAAAACGAAGTGTCACGAATCTCGAGAAGCAAGAAGAAAATACGAGCATAGCCATTGCATCGCAAACGTGATTAGAAATAATCAGATGCCAGACGTGGATCCAGAGAAGTGACCATTGGGGGAGGGGGGTCAGATAGTTATATTCACATAGACAGCAAAGAGTAATTAAATTGACAAATTGTATAAACTAGATCAATACGATTTTCTTACCAATTCCATGTCATTATAAAGCTAGATATTTGTTGTAATTTTTCTACATTACCGTCTGGTCAAGCTCAACTGATAAATTCTTTATAGAGTAACATTTTAAAGCTTTAGACTCCACGGATAGATATACCGAAGTTTTTCGTTAAGTACACTAACAGGAGAAACTTTATAGATCTTTTCCAATCACTTGCCATCGACCAGGTACATATTATGAGTGTTTAGAAACTACATCAGCAGAAGGTGAGTTTTTGGAAGGCATTGCTGAGCTTCGAATATTACAACCATACATGACAGCCTTGACCGATCTTGGGAATTATTGAAAGAGAAGTATAAAAATGTACGTGTTCTTTTCATGTATTATATGTTAAAAGTTTTCTCTTACTCTTCCAACAATGCCTTGAGAATCTGCTGCGGAACTGCCGAGGGTCACCTTATGAATCTGTGATATTGTAGAGGCCCTAAAGGCTTTTTGCGTCCAGTTGCCAAGTTCGAAGGCACCAACGACCTTCACAACACGCAACACGTTTCTTAACGACAGGAGTAGGATTTTGTTATTACTATAGTTTTTAACTAAAACTGTCGCTGTTAGCTTTCTACAAGGTTCGAATAGCTTTTTATATCAATTGAGTGAACAATGCTGGCAATTTGTTTTGCTTGGCAATTGACAGCCCTTGGTAATTTTTTTGCAGTGAAAAAGTAGTTTTTAAAAAATTAAACTTCAATTATGATATTCATCAAGGTTTCCAACATCTTTTATCAGAATTGGCTGCCTCTTTTGCTGGTTTTAATTCATGAATTCATCTTTGAGTGAATCAGCCTGGCGAATGAACACAACGATCCACGTCATTGCTACCTTACCCATACGTACCAAAAGCAACTGGAAACAACTTTATGGATCTGTGAGTAGGGTTGTTGGTTTGCATTAAGTGTAAAAATGAAAATATGCAAAATAATCTCTGCTCGCTCCTGTGATTCTTGTAATGAGTCTTATCATCGATGGTGCAGCTACTTCTATAAAATTGACCAAAAGAATAAAACTACCATCATAGTCTGCGGTGCTTGCAGATTTCTGTTTGATAAGACGATAAATACGTCATTGGCCACGTCCTTATCAATTCGGGAAGTTAAGTCAACTAAGGATGCGGATCGCGAAATCCCTGCACCGATGCAAAATTCATCCATTTCCACAACAACGAAAGAAGATCCATGCACGGATGCTGCTTTTTTAAAAATTCTAACTCAACTAAATATAATTTCCGAAAGACTGAATAAGGTGGAGGAAACCTCTCGAGGAGTAAACAATGAAGTATTATGGACTGACTGAAGAAAAATCTCAAAACAAAACGATTTCCTGATAAGTAAATTCAAGTCTGTAAAAGGTAAGATCTTTAATATTGAATCATCTTATCAACAACAAATAAAGAGCGTAATGAAAATTTGCATAATTTAATTACTGCGTGCTAGAGACTTATTATTCATCTTGTAAATATGGACCACGACAGAGAAGAAATCAAGCCAATTCGAAGTGCAGAGGATATTATAACCAAAACATACTAAAGAATATCATCTTTTTCGGCGTCCCAGAATCGTCAGCGATTGATGCTGAAACAAGATTGTATATAAAGCAAAACTTGATGATGTATTCAGTAAGTTATCTAATGTATGTCTGGACGAGGTCACTATAAGAGACTGCAAAATGAACTTGAGGAATTGAAGAACAAGGGCTACGAAAACAAGAAAATCAAGTTTGTGCAATAAATTCGAAAAATTGTGGACTCTATTTCTCAGTATGCAAAAAGTATCTATAGAAACGTTACAGTAGCCTAACCTAACTACTTTATTCTCACCCTGTCTTCAAATATATGATCAAAATGTCAGGGGCTGCGAACTAAGCTTCGCCTCATCCGAAACGCTTTGGAAACAGCTGTTACAGAATGCGACATTATTGCACTTACTGAAACATGGCTTCATGGGGGTATAGAAAATGCAGACCTAGCGCTAAATGAATATAAGGTTTTCAAACAAAACAGGGATATTCTGACAAGTCAATACGAGAGAGAAGGCGGTATGTTAATAGCAGTCAGACTTTCGAACCTAATGTAAAGAGCTCTATCCAAAAGGCTGTACAAATTTGCGTCGTGGATTTAGCCTTCTCTAGTGACGCGTCTAGAAGAGCGTTAGCCTAGGTGGAATATATCCTTATTTCATCAAAAATGTAGTACTCGTGGAAGAAGTCCGCTATAATTCGATTTCCGAAGGAACTAAACTTTCAAAATCTTTTGTAAAGCCAATACTCGAATATGTGTCTGTAGTTTCGAACCTATATCATGATGTTCACATAATGAAACAAAAATTAGTGCAAAGTCGTTGTTTGAAATTAGTAGCTTATAAATTAGGAATACTGGAAAATCAGAATATTTAACTATAACTTCTGAAATAATCGGTTTAGAATCTCTTAAGAGGAGCAGGAAACATATGGCAAAAAATAGACATTAGCACAGACTTTCTAGATATTACTAGTTAATATCTTAGCGATTTAGCAATGTAACAGAAATTTAGATATTATAGAAGAGCATCCGTAGATATTAAAAAGAAGATTTTAACTGATAATATCAAAGATATGAAAGGGCAGAATCTAAGATATTCAAGAAATATTTTTTAATTTTGCAAAAATTAGCTGTAAAGCATGTCATTTTCTATCAAATGCAAAAGATTTTATATCATAGTCCTCTGTTTTTGATATCCGAATCCTCCAGAATTCGCCTTTTACATAATTATGGAATTTTCTTGCAGAATGGATAACAATT
Source organism: Druon quercuslanigerum (assembly GCA_010014905.2). Taxonomy (NCBI): domain Eukaryota; kingdom Metazoa; phylum Arthropoda; class Insecta; order Hymenoptera; family Cynipidae; genus Druon; species Druon quercuslanigerum. The sequence goes on along the minus strand of JAAAKG020135730.1, from coordinate 1,671 downwards.
ATTCCATTTTCCACCAAAACTTATAGCGCAATATATATCCGAAAAACCACAACACACATGACGATTGCGCAAGATACAGATAAAGCGAGGCTAAAATCTTTTGTCTCCACGCTACACATCAAGGACATTTCTCCAACAAAATTTTGCTTTTTTAATATCTTAGATATTAACTGTTAATATCAGACGTTTTATACTTCCAATATAAATAGATCTTGCCCTATAATGTCTTGTATGTTGAATAGAAGATATTTGATATTACTTGAGCAGACTTGAGCAGACATCAATAATAGGTCCTCGTAAATAACGAAGGCATTCCTATAAATTTAATTTTTTAAACCTTCTCATAAAACAGAGTATAGCTTTCACATTTGAATTTCGGAAATACGCAGGATTTTTTATTAAAAAATCGCAGACTGTCAAAATATTAATATATTTGGTGGATCACTTTATACTTTCATAACAACTTTGAAAGCGAATAGTTTAGACAAATATTGTTTAATTAAAAGATATTTGTATGCTTCCTAGCGAACATGACTACTCGAAGATTTAAGTTAAAATTTATAGTTATAAGTCACTTTATAAATAATACGTAAGTGTTATTTTCTTCTTATATGGTTTATTAGAAAATTTATCAGATAACGAAAACTAAATGTACACAAATTTACTAACAAAGGTCTTAACAGTAAATAAATATCAATATCAATTACTAGTGTAATCATTCTATCGCTTAGCTCAGCCCTGTCTCATGATGTAGAAACTTCAGAGTTCATCAATAACTTTCGTGCTCGTTGTGAAGTGGATATTGTAAATTTTATTATAGATGATGCTATTATACATTTGCAAGCGTAACGTTCATCTCCCACTATCAGTTCATGGAATAAAGCAATACACTCTATTTCTTTATCTAGCCGAAATTCCTCATTAGCTGCTGGTTTTCTGACAGTTGTTATTTGTGTAACAATTTTCTATCTATACTAACCATGTTCCTCGCCGACTGGTTTGACGTTGAGTAAATAAAAATTTCTTATCTTCATCACGAACGTTGGTATTTATAACAACTTGATGGGCGATATCAAATAAATTGTTAACATAATTCCTAAATGCTTGTTCTCTCGCCATTAGACACTGAGTTGTTGCAGCTGTTGCCAAAAACTCGAAAATTTGTTTACACTCCATGTATCAATTAAAAAAAGGTTTAATTAATTTTAAGTAATCGGAAATATTTGCCTTATTGATTTAAACAAATAATTTGTTTAGTACAAATTGTTTGATTTAAACAAAAAAATGAATTTTATTGAACAATACATTTGTTAAAAATCTGATTATTCAAATTCATAAAAAAATGTATTGGTTTCAAACAAAAAATACAATATAAAGTACCACAAAGTGTCGCTAGGCGTGCTAAAGCGATGCCTGCGGTCCCTAAGTAACTAACCTAAAATCTAAACTAATTGATCTTGCGATTAATTTAATCGCATTCGCCTTTTTTCAGTGTTGTATTATTCTAGAGTTTTGATTTACTGTACAAACATAAATTAATTCAAATATGGACGCAGTATCTCTAGTTTAGGAAGTACTTGAATTTTGGGTTTTGACCTTGGATATAATTAAAGATTTCAGAAGTGAGAAACCTATTTTAATCTATAATCCCAAATATCCTCTAAAATACTT